>OMOV01032854.1:5638-16816 GCA_900312565.1 Beryx splendens | reverse complement strand
GTGTCGTGTGAGCTGAAAGTGTGTGCAGGACGAGAGATGAGAGGAGAGGAGAGGAGGCTACCTGCGAGGAACAGTCTGATAGGGATTGATTCTCCTTTAACTGGAGCTCCATCCATGATTTCATACTTTGCAACCGTCTCTGTCTCTGTGGTAGTACTGGGGCCTGGAAAGAATGAAAACACAATTAGATTACACACACACATGGCAAACGTTACCATTTCTGCAGTGTACAGTGGACAACGGCAAAGCAGAGCACAGTAAAGTGCAGCAGAGCAGACTAGAGTTTAGACTTGGATAGTGAAATAATACAATTGCACAAGAGAACAGAAGAGAAGAATAAAGCTAGTGTAGCATATTACAGCTACAAAGAGTTTCACCCATCACCTGTGAAGACTTACAGAGCTAGAATACAGTCAGCTGATCCATTCTCACTTTTATCAGTGATCTCCTTCTTGATGAGCTGTACCTCAATGTATTAGACCTATTTTAGTCTAAATTTACATATTGTTACCCCAGTCTTACCTATTCCAGTTATCTCTTTCTTGATGAGCTGTAGCTCCATGTGTTGGATCTTGATCCTGACCAGCAGGAAGTAGATCTTCCCAACAATCACATCCTTAAGGTGGTACCTAGCAAAGAGACAGAACTGAGTTAAGCTTCACAGGATCTTATTTGGCATTTGGATATGCTAAGGCAGTAATAATGACTTTTTCTTAGAGTCAAGTTAAAGCAATATTGATCTTACTTGGATTTATTGTATTCAAACTCAATATGCAGACAGTCTTCTATGCCAACCTCCATCTTGATGGAATTGTTGACATCTGGGTAGGTGGCTAACTGGTGGACAATCAACTCATACTCCTTCACTAGGTCAGACAGACGCCGAACTATTGTCACCCTGAGGAAATACCTGGAAGAAAACACAATCTGTGAAGGTTGGACTGAGGCAGCACTATGGTAAACACAGTTTCACCCAAAAATGATGCAGTGCCACTTTTGTACAAATCCGTGACACACAGTTTAGTATGCGGGAGAAAAAAGTCAGAAAAACAAGCGGGAGAAGCTCATGGGTCTTCTCTCACACATTTACACTTTCATAACTGCAGCTCAAACAACCTAGGACATATGTTTGTTAAAAGATTTCAATTAATTGCAGTAGCATCCCCCACAATCTACGTGTAACTTTGATACATTGTTCACCCACATTTGGTCAAAATCAGGCATGTAGTCTTGTACAGTAGTCTCCAAAATATAATAGCAATAATAACCATACCAATGCTAATACCAATAACAATAATAATACATTTATTGATCCCTGTGGGGCGTTTTTCTTTTTGCGTGCCCCCTCCAGGGCGGCCGGAGCACAAATCAGTTAAAGAACAAACAGGTGGATGTACGGACACAACCATGTGACAGAACCATGTGGTTGAGAATGCAACAGAACCCAAAGTTTACCTTACGCTCAAAGTGTATTATGAATATACCTTAGTCTGACATTAGCTCCAGTATAGGACTCGTAGGGCTTCTCCACCTGCATGAACTCAAAGTCGTAGCTCCTGTTCTGGGTGAGTTCTCCAGGCAGAGCCAACTCCTTCACCAAGTCCACAAACTCGTGGGTGTTGCTCTTATCAGAGAACAGCTCTGCAACACAGCAAAGCAGTTTTACATTTTCAGACATCGCAATGAAACAACAGCAGCACTGAAACAGCGGACGGTTTATGAGCTGAACATAATTAATTTGAGGTGAAAAGAATGGAACGATTGAAAGCAGCCTATTATAATGGCAAAGTGCTGGAAAGATACAAAGTAGGACTGGGCGATAAAGCGATCTCGATAGGGGATCGCAATAAAACTCATGTCAATAACGATGATAAACTTTGGTTTTACTCGATATGGATAGATCTAACAGCCGATCACACAGCAGAAATAAACGCAACAACAGCCAGTCAGTCTGCAGGTTTTGGCTTGCACGTCAAAGTACACGCCCATTTCCTACTGCAAAGCATTGTTTGAGTTACAGGTGAAGAAATTGGATGTCCTCTGGAAAGGAGGAAAAAAATGAACCGGCCGGGAGAGAAGCAGAGCTCACGGACGCCGCGACAGAGCAGTATAGACGAGACTTGGTGTGCACAGAACGCAACCTAAGGCCGAAGGGAAGACACCAGCCTACGGCCTGGTCGTGAATAAGGAGAGCGTAAGAGCCGGGAGAACAACCGACATCCCGCAGGAGCCGCGAGGGGAGGCAGAGGGACGGAGATGGAGCTCGGCTCACGCGACACGCTGGTCGCTACAGGAAAGAGGGAGACGCTTCAGTTAAGTCCCGCTTTCATATTTGCTTTCGAACTGTTGAACATGAGGAGGCGGTACGGGTCCATACAGTAACTCCAAAGGCATCGGAGGAATTGATAGAAGCTGTACACTGAATAGGAAAGAGCCCTTCCTTAGTGTGTGTTATTATCTTTTGCTTTGTGTTTGACACATTCGGTCTATTTGTGTGGATACTTGGTTTGTTTTGGTTGCAGTGTATTTAGTTAATTGTTTTGGCTCACCCCTATTACTTAATATAGCTGGACTATTCCACCTTACATCTTATGAACTCTTGATGCAGTAGGAGACTGAGACAGAGAAGTCTGTTTTGTTTTCACCCTCTGTATTCGCCAGTTGGAGACGCCACGAGGCGGCGAGGGACTGGAGACCACTCGTACGTAATGAAGCCAAAGCTACAACAGGACTGCTCTTAGCTGGATTGGACATTGGACTCTTTTGGGACATTTTATTTTCTTCAGTGGTATTTTATTTCTTCTAAGAGACTTAGACTTTTAACCTGCGTTTTAAATCTGTTCTTAACTTGTTGTTTTAGCTTATAATAAATCAGTTTGTTTCTAACCTTAATTTCTGTCTGCATGCTGTTTTGGGTCAGCACAACTCCGCAGTAGAAATGATTGGATTTTTCTTTAAAGTCACACTCCACACCCGTGACTGATTTAACCCGCTGGTTTCTTCAGGCTTCATCAGTCATTATCAGAATACTCTTCAAACTGGCAGCATTATCAAATTATATATCGTGATAAATATCGATATTGATCAATCTGGAAAAAATTATCGTGATCTTATTCTTTGCCATATCACCCAGCCCTAATACAAAGGTTCATAGCAGTGTTCATGCAGCTATGAACAAACAAAAATATGGTCAAATTTTCCTTATCTGCACCTTGGGAACAGAGGTCATTCAGGAGGATTAAATGCTCAAATTCACAACACAGGCTGGTCTGCAAATCCGGACCAAATAGTATGAATTGTTAAGCGTTAAGTATTCTGAAATCTCCGTACAATTTTAAAGTTTTAGAGAAGGGAATTACGTAGAGTATTTTTTCATATATTTTTGTGTTACAATACACACTGCAGACTGAGAGTGGCGTATCCAAAAAGCATGACATCCTGAAATCTAGAAAGTAAATATATCATCACTCTTGCACATAAGCAGTTTTATTTCAGGATTTCATGCTCTTTGAACACACTGCTCTCATTACAAATGGAGTTTTCCTGTGTAGTGCTGCTCATAGCAGGAGGGTTTAGCTCTACTATGGCAGGCTGCAGGCTGCACATGACAACCACATGCTCTGTTAAACCTTTCAGCCCACAGCACATTGCTGGCAAGTAGTTTTTTCACGCACACTGCTCTTTCATGAGCTCGACACACATTTCAAACAATGCATGACAGGGGAACTATTCTTAAATTTAGATAGTCTTGAACAGAAGACGTCTTGAAAAGAATATATCCATCAGTCCCATCCCACTAACATCAGAGCAACAAAACGGTTAGTTCTGCTCATCATAATTATTATTGTCAAGTACACCTCATAGTTCTACTTCTAGGTTAGAGGCAATGAAATCTTGTCCCATAGTTCAACCTAAATTAACCCTATCAGTGACTTCAGGCAGACCGTTAGATGTGCTCACCTATCTGTCCAACAAACTCGATGCGGATGCCCTGGTGCTCGAGTCGCTTTCCTCCCTGCTTCACATTCAGATTCACCTGCAAGGAAAACACATTCATTGTGATCAAGTATAATATGAGACAAAAGGCATGTTATAACAAGGCTCATGTGTCAACCTGACAAGGGTTGTCCCTTCGTATGAAACTATCCCACCTTGGTGTTTTTCTACACCTCTACAATCCAAAACACTAACAACATTATCACCTGAGTCCCCCCAAAAGCCAGGAAAACCTTGCACACACAGCAAAATAATCTTAATTTCCCACTGGGCACAGAAAAATAGGCGTTCCCAAAATAGAAGTCGGTCATCTGCTAACTGAGAGACCTGCTAACTAGTTAATAAAAGAATAGCAAAATCATTCTTCACTTCTCTAGGGATTCTCTGGGACCTACTCACTGAACCCTGCTGAGCTCTGCACCCCACTTTGAGAACTACTGAAAACCCAGTTTACCTTCCCGGACACCGACTCTCCATCATAGAACAGGTAGTGTTTCTCCACTTTCCCATCTTCTGTCTTCAACTCAGCTGTTTTTCTGTTCTCTGCATCATTCAGCAGTACATCTATCTCACATACCGGCCCAAACAAACCCCCAAGGAAACTCTGGAAACAGAATACAGAAACATGGAATTAGACATAGAAACAGTGAATACAGCTCCTCACACTCTGGTCTAAACCGGTCCCTCAGGACACCCTAGAAACACATGTGTGTGTGTGTGTATTGGTACCCCACAGATATATGAAGACACACTGATATTATTGGCCGATACATGCCTGAATTTTGAAATTTACTTGCATCAGCTCATTTCATATTGGTTGCTTTATAATTGAGGTCAAGTTCACACCCCATGGTATTCTGGGTAGGGGGTACAGTGTTTTGACATAATGAGGTCTGAGGCCGCATCGTAGTTCACAGGTGCATTAAACTACAACAAGTCGACTTCAGTGTAAGTAGGCTAAGTTTCTTCACACACATCTACATGGTGTCAGATGATAGTGGAACGTGGCTCTCTGGGGTTGTCATGAATGCCAGAATAGTTAGTAAATGATCATCTCACACTGTGCAAACATAAATGGCAACACGGTGGCTGACGGATGCCCTCTAGACACAACCACAGTCTGAGGGCCGTAACAGCTACTCCCTACTCACACTTCAGTGGGGTTATGCCATCAGCTCCACACCCATATTGTTTGTCTTTGCGTTGGGAAAGAGTCATCAACACGTGTGAGCATGTAGGAGCAGCATATCTGAAGGAATCCTCACCATGTCAGGAGAGACTAATCAATGATGGGGCACATTTACACAACGTGCATTACAACACCATGAGTGGAGACATTTTAATATGGGTGGCCCCCCTGAAACCCCTAAACTTGGTAGTGTTGGTGCCATGCTCTGCCCACTGAGCTTCACAGCACCAAACAACACAGTAAAAACACTACTACAGCACAATCAATTGACAGAGAAGTAGTATCAGCTCAGGATGTCAATAAATCAGTCATTGACTGATTGATTGAATCAATAAGCGATCCATGCTTTTCCAACTAACATACCCTGCCATCACTAACTGTTAGCCATAAACTTGCCACGGGAAGGGCATTTGGGACACATCACAACCAGCTGTAACAGTCAACTTGCAGCTGGCTAACCAGGCAGCTACTAGCCCAGTTAGTCAGCTAACGTTAGCTAACGTTGTGATTTCTCGTGGTTCCTTGCAGCTCTGACTAACGCTAACATGAGCAAGCTGCAAAACTCCAGCTGATAAGATACAAACGGAATTACTATCAGTTAACGTTAACTGCTTTGCTGGCACGTCAAACGATAGTTTTGAAAGCAGAGACGGCCTCACACTGTGCTAATTTGGCCAACCCAGTTAGCTTCCCTGTCACACAGGAGGAAGAGTTTAATAAACATCAGCAAGCGAAACTGAGAACCCGTGTTAGTGTCGTCCTTTGACTAAAAACAGCACGGCTTATTTCACTGTAACGTTAGTGTGAATAGATGTTGCTTCTTCTTGCACTCACCATTTCGGCCGTCTAGACAGTTGAAGCTAACAGCTAGCCTCTCTCCGTGTAGCCAAGTCTCTCTGTTGCTGTCTGAACCGAGAAGCAGTAACAAGGTTTACTGTCACGTGACCCCAGTCATATGAGTGGGCGGAGGCCCTATCGGTGCAGGTATGAGGTCTCCAACTTTGTGAGGGAGCAGAGACTTGGCCTTTGTTTGACCTGAAGACCCTCAGGTACCCCGTTGGATGGAAACTTTCCCACAGTCTACTAACCAGATGAGATCAGATCAGAATGTTGTCACAGGGGGATCCATCAGACACAAGTCTAGGATTCCCTTTGGGTATTGACCTAGAAAATGGTGCGCTGTTCTTGTCTTTATTTATCTCTGAGGTCCCTTACATGCCTTTAGGGACCACTGGGTGGGGGTCCTGGAAATAGGCAGATGACAATTCACTATAGGCAGACAACCTTTTGTGGATCAAAACTGTTCAAAAAACTTCTTTGACAGCTGAGAAATTAAAATATCTGGTGAAACTGAATCCACGAGCCATTCTGGCCACTTCATGGAAAATATAGTTTCAGCAAGAAACTGTGTGACCCAGTGAGTTCATCCAAGGTGAGATGATCGCTGTGTTTCTATACTGTATAAGTAACTTATAATGAGCTTTTTTCAACATAGCTATTTTTTTCTACATGATCAATTTCACCAGAAATATATCCAACAATACTTTTTGATGAAACACTGAAAGTAATATTGCCCACATTGTGATGTTGCTTATGTGGCATCACCCTTGGTATTCACTTTTCTTCTCCAGGCAACAAAGCTGAAAGAGGTTTTCATCATAGTAGGTTGTGACACTTTATTTGGAGAGTCAAATCTTGATACGCAACTATGAGATGAAAAAAGTAGATGTTCAATAAATAATAACTTGTCTGTTTGCTACATCTCCACAAAAGATATTGAATGTCTACAGACTAATATTCACGCTTGTGATTATCACCTGAAACTCAGTAGACTTTTTGTGACACATTTTAGTCACTTGACAGGAAGTTGAGTATCAGCATGACTATAAATAAAGTGTGACCAGTTGTGATGCCTCAAGACTGAAAATATTTGTATAATGTGATTTTGTAATCCAGTTTGTTGTAATCACAATCACAGATAATACCAATGTTACAATGTGTACAAAGAATGGGCAATTCTTGGTTCATTGCAGCAAAGGAAAACTGTCCTTTTAGTCCACTAATTTCAAGTCACATGGTCTACTTGCTGTTTCAAATGCTTTTGCCATGGTAGTCTGAGCTTTTCATCTGCTCTGGACTCAACTGTCTGTCTCATTTGGTGCAATAGGCTGAGCAGTTGGTACCACGGTCGCTTGAATAAGGAACTTTGATAGTATGACTTTGTAAAAATTAAATTAAATTAAAGAGTGTTCTTGTAGCCCAGCAGGCTACACTGCATACTGTTAAATTACTATGATACTGATGTTTCAGATCAGGCTAATGACTGTTATTTCTCTGGCACTCCCCAGAATACACTGTCTAAATATAATACTACCAGTACTACTACATCTACTACTACTACTACTACTATTGTTGTTGTTGTTATAATTATATATATATATTATATATTAAGCTAATATTTCATATCACACTCCACATTATATCTTAAATGTCATTCTATACTGTACACTGTCTAATGCATCAGCAAAATCATTAAGGAACGGCATGTAGATGAAAATAGTTTTATTGCATTATCCACCACATTCTCCCTTCTATGCAGCTTCAAGAAACAGAGGTGCAGAATGATAACTTGTCACATTGATAATCTGTCACACAATAACTAACTTGGAATATTAATAGCTTCAATTGTATCCAGCATGGAATCAAAATGAAAATTAAATTATATTGCAAACTAAATGTAATTCATTTTCATTTCTTATGCATTAAAAAAAACAACATGTCTTAATTCTGGAAATGCCATAACTATAAAGCACTGAGCTATAAAATATAAAAGCCACCATTCCAGGCTTAACACTCACATTCTCAGCAAGTATAAAATGAAAGGCTGTGAGCAGGAGAGGTTCAGCTCAGCTTCGAATCAACTAACTCAGAATGTAAATACCAGCTATAATTCATTTGCTAACGAAATAGTATTTATTCAATCGTTTATTTCTTAATGTGTTTGGTGAAAAGCTTTCTCATTCCAAAAGGTTTTAAATATCAGAATTGATTTTGTATAATATCCATTTCCTCTGTTGACTGAACTGAGTGAGCTGAACCCAGCCCTTCTCAGGATAGCAGTCTATCCAAGCCCTTTTCTCCTCCTTCTGCAGTGAAGCCAGAGTTAGAGACACAACACCCAGAGAGGGGTGACACCTGCCAGAGATAGTTTTGAAAAGCACAGCAACAAATCCTTTATCATGTTCTCGTTTTTGTGCAATGTAATCTATGATAAATAGAAGCTGCAATATGATTGGTGTTGCAAGCTGTGCTGCACTTGTTCATCATTGTCTACTGAGAATTATGAGACTCAGAAATGGCTTGTTCTTATTTAGCACTTCTCTCTAGATCAGTGTGTCAACTAAATTCTTAAAATGTCTACTGCAAATTGTAGATGCCATCAGAATGCATGCACAGAGTTCAGTTTAATGCATACACTTGTCTAGTCACATCATTACTTTAGAAAAATATATCTCTGGATAAGGTGTTGTAAAATTCTGTGTGTGATGCCATATCTTTGGGCAGCTGTCAGACAAAGACCACAGGACAGTAGAACCTTGTTTACCCAAACCTCAGATTTACAAACTGGCCGGTTGACTGAACAGGCATTATGCACAAGATGTACTGAAAATACTATTGGGTACTTGTTGTAATTCCTTTATTGATAGAGGTATTTGAAATGCAAATGCATGCATGGGCACAGTTCATATTTTGAATAAGTTCCAGCTCACAGTGTCAAGGATTGTGTTGAATCCACTCCACTCCTGAGGGGTTTGGATTAGCAAGGTTCTCCTGTTCAGTCCTGCAGCCCAGCGGTTCTCAACATGGGGTGCAGAACCCTCCTGGGTGGGCATGATGTTTCAGAAATTTTGAGATAAAAGGATCAAATTCTTCTGATCTGATAACTTATTACTGTTGTGTGTCTTAAAGGCACACGTGAGTCATGGCCCCACCCACCCATAGGGGGGGAGGGGGGTCCCAAGCGCTAAGAGGGGTGAGTTGGCATTTGAGATTTATAAAAACTAAGTTTTATCAGGGTTGATTTAAAGGGGCCTTTGGAAAAAATGGCTGAGAACCACAGCTGCACACAGTGAGCAATGCATGGACAGAGGCATCAACTTATTGCACTGGCCTTACACTTCTAGAAAAGCATATTCCAAAAGTCATATTAAAAAGTTATATTCCAATTTATACAATAATATGTTCTCAACAAGAAAGTGTAAATACAGGGCACTGCCAAAAACATTAAAAACAACTTACAGTAAGAGTGTATATTTTGGCAGATACCTATACATTTACAGTTGTTCCTTTGCCCCTAAAGAGAATTATCTCCCATCAGTAGGGCTCTGGGAATTTAAAACTTCAACTTCTGATTGACCAAGGCTATCTACCACCAGGTGGTGGTGCAATTTTTATTTCACTTTTTGAATTGACTGGATGGAAACACAATATATGACAGCCTTGTGTGTGTGTGTATGTGTGTGTATGTGTGTGTGTGTGTGCGTGTGTGCGTATGTGGGTGTGTGTCAGTCTACAGCTTCAGTAGGTGGTCCTCTCTCAGCTCATGCTCAGCTGGTTTTGCCTCATCAAGCAGCAGCTCCTGGCTCATACGCTCTGTATCCTCACTCAGACCTACAAGCAGAAAATACGGAGGATTCAGATTACAGGGAGCAGAAAACAAGGAGGGGCCATACAGAAAGCTAGGTGGAGTGAGAGGTCACACTGCTCTGGGCAGAAAACCAGAAGGGCTCATAGTGCTAGATGTACAAAACAAGGCGGGGACAGAGTGAGAGGGGCACAAAACAATGAGCAGCCAATTAGTATCATTATAGCAGATACTTCTGAATGTAAACAGATTCATGGGGCCAGTAGGTATAAGAGATTAACAATGGGGATGTTAGCAATTGATGAATCATTTTGAGTGAGACTGTAGCAGGTAGAAGATGCCTTCAGCATGAATGCAGAAACCGGTGGAATACCTAGCATCCACATTCCTCCATTTACTTACCTTGGTATTGCTCTGTCTCCTCTGTCCAGGACTCCCCAGAGCCAGTCTCTGATTCGCCAGTGAAAAAGGACCGGTCCGCCATAAGCGGAAATTCATCTGCGGAGCCCTCAAAAGCACCAGACCCTTCCTCAAGCAGGGGCATGGTGGCCATCATCAGCGACTCATCCTTTCTCTCGTCGCTCACTGGCCCCTCCTCCTGCGGTGCAGCCTCTGCCTCTCTGGAATCAGGATGAGAATGAGAACGTTTGGGCATACTGGGTGGACAGACTGAGACAGAGTTGCTCTTTAAGATCACAGCATTTAAAAATATGACACTTTTTCACCGGGCATTGCCATGCTTAAAGCGCTCCTCTAAGGTCTTCATCTCCCTTTTTAAAAGCTCCTCTGAAAAGGGTCCATTTTAAGAAGTGATGCATGATCATCTCCATCTCTCACCATGAGCTTTAGTAGTGAAGTAGGGAACTGGGGGCAATGCAGAGCTGGGCCTGTTTCAGTTGGAGGACTGAGTTGTTATATATTTTGCTCTCTTTTATTCTTTTATATTTTCTTTCTAAATGTGATTTTAATGAACTTTCACCTATATCTTTTTCTTTTATTTATGTAAAGCACATTGAATTGCTGTTGTGTATGAAATATGCAATATAAATAAACTTGCCTTGCCTTGCCTTGTAAACCAATGATTTGCTTGCAAGGCTTGTATGAAACATTGCAGTCAATGTAAGAGATTCCAGTTGCCAATTTTATTATATTACTGTGTCCCTGTTACACATGACCTGTTACCTCTCAAGCCTGAGCACCACACCAGTACTACACAGCTAATTTCCAGCCACAGAACAATAGACCAGAAGAAGCAGGCCACCAGCCGCCACAGCCCACTTCCTCTTAACACTTCCCTCTGGTCTATTGTTCTGTGGCTGGAAATTAGCTGTGTAGAGGAAGTGGGCTG
>OMOV01032830.1:0-10369 GCA_900312565.1 Beryx splendens | reverse complement strand
TCAACCATGAATGGCTGTTTCCTTTTCCAGCAGTGAGATGTGTGATAATGGCACTTCCCGTTAGCGTTGCTTTGGAAGTGCAAGTGTCATTTTCTGATTAACCAGTAATGCAATAACTGTGGGATAACGTAGTAATTGGTCAAGCTGTAATAAAATGTCTCTCTAAGTGGGTCAACAATGAACTAAAAACAGCTAATGTAATTAATAGGCACATTATGGAATAACATCTTCAAATTGATACTAGTAAAGGGACATGAAGTAATCTAAGACTTTTATCTATTGACCAGTAGCAATTGCAACAACATCGACAGGTGTCTTGTGCAGCTTATAGTGACCTGTAACTGACACAAATAATAAATTCACATATTCACAATGTAGAGGTGTAAGCTAGCTAATTAGCAGAGAGCAGAGATCCAACATCTAGTGAAGAGGGAATATATCACCAAACTTTCCTAGTAGACTTTACATTTGACATAAATCTTAAATTGCGTCAGACTTCATCTTGCCTTCTCAGTTGTTTTGAGGTTTTTTAATGACCTCTCTGGAAAGTAATGGTTGTGACATCGGTTGTGCGTGGGCGCTGCAGGAAGGTGCATGATGATTCAGTAAATATGCAACAAGGCTGGAGCCACGTCAGTGAAGGCTCGCATACGTGTGTGTGTGTGTGTGTGTGTGTTCGATCGCACACCAGTCTTGACTCGCCTCGTCAGCCGAGAGCACATCTGCTGATCTGACCTCTGCTATTTCTGGCTTGAACCAGAACAAACATGAGTTTTAAAGTGCTTTTTAAAGTTCACAGAGTGTTTGTATCAGTAAATCTAACAGTGTTTTGAAGCTTGGAGAGGACACAAGATTTTAGTGTGAAGAGGGAAGGAAACGTGCTTTGAAAGAGTTAAGGCTAATTTATGGTTCAGTGTCAAAATGTCGCCGTAGGTGACGCAAGATTGTGATTGGTCCGCTTGGGCCACTTCGTTCCAAAGCCATTTCCAGTTCCACATCACCACACGCTGCCATTGTTAACCGTTCTGTTTCAAAGAACATAAACATGATTACTTTTGTTTTTCTTCTAGAGAAAATGCAACAAAGCCACCAACGCGTAATTTGGTGTTAACAAGTCATGTTCATTTCATATATTTGTATGACATCAAGTTGGAATAAGGTCAACAGCCTAGCGTTCAGGGACTCATTATGGGAAAGCTGAGCTGTTCTTGAGAAATCACTCATGCAGCCCACATGTTTACATCTTATCTCTTCCAGCTTTACACATCTGCTGGAGTTACTGTAAGAGCAAACCACAGTCTGACAGTTAAGCACATACTTTCAAAATGTGGTGAGTAAGACCGAAAGAAGCTCTCAAATCATTTCCCTATTATTTCTGAAATAATGGAAACTATTTGTCAGGATGCTGGTCGTTTATGTCTCATCTCAATAATTCAACCAGTGTGATGAAAGGGCTTCATTGATTGCAAGTGATAGATGATTTGGCCATGCAGCAGAGCAGAACGTCTCTACCTCATTAACCATCTCATTGTTACATCTATTAGAAAAATTTATTCCAGAGCCACTTCATGCAGGGGAAAGTGATGCAGATGAGCTGATGGTCACCAAAAATCTGTGGGAAATGTGTGAATTCTGTAGCATACTTCCACTATTCACCGACAGCAGACATGGTTTTGTGTAAATTAAAGAAAATGTCGGCCAGTGCTTTGATTTTTTTCAAATGCTCATGATACTCACTTCACATTGAGTCTGAAGAATGTATTTTTGAAACACTGTTCTTGTTTTATTGATGATAATAGAAAATCTATTTGATTGTCTCATAGCCAGTCTGGAGGAATGGATTGGTATTACCTGTCATGGCTGTCTCATCCCTACCCATCATTCAGACATGTTCTGAGGTGACATGACAGTGACAAACCGATCCATCTTCAGAGTAGGCTTTAATCGATGTAGGTTTTACAAGGCCGATACTGATGTTGTTATTTTTGGATTAAAGGTGATATTTTTTGCTGATATTCTGTTTCTTTTTTTGTTCAATTAATGCAAAAAGATGCAATGATTGTTGGTTTCCCTCAGACTTGGCTTTCCTTGTTCTTGTCAAGGTGGAAAAGCCTCTGAGACAGCATTTTAGACCATCATGGGACACTAAAACTCTCCATTGAAAGCCATGCTAATGAAATTCTTTTAGGTGGGTCAGCAGCTCCTTACGGCAGGGTGAGGCAGGTTTCACTGCCGGTGTTACAGACTGATATCCCCAAAGTTGTCAAGTAAAATCAAATCCTGGCCGATATCGGATGTTTATTGAAAAGCCGGTGTCAGACCAATATATTAGGGATCGGACAATATGCTTATTAGTAAACGAACAACTTATCCCAGAATGTAAATATAGAAGTTTTACATTATTTACCTAGAAACAAAAAAAGCTCAGAGGAGTCTTGGTCCCCTTACGTCTCATGCTACATCTACGCCCAAAGACCACAGCTCTGTTCCCCCTGGATGCCTCTGGGTCCTGCGTCATGACGGATCACTGTCAGGCAGTGTAAATTTGTCAGGTTCAGGCTTGCAGGAGGGAAGATGTATCAATTACCTGGATAGCACAAGGTCCTCCTTCCCGGCTTGTTGCTGTGAGATGGCCATGAGCAGACACACCAAGAGGAACAATACTTTTTCAATACAGAAAATTAGGTTGCCGAAGTCTTAAATTCAGCTCATGCCAGTTTCAAAGACATTTTATTCTAATGAATGTTTGCACAAATGACAAGGACATTTGCTCAGATGGTCTGACTCTTCTGCAAACAATAATGGAATTTAAGAACAATCAGAAAATGTGGCTGTGTGGCAGAGCGCTATGTGATCTTGTTTGGAGTCCAAAAACCAGCACTGTCACCAAGGCAGAGGTAGGGAGGCGAGCGCCAGCGTGTCCGGCAGCTGAACACACTCTGACACAGGATCTGAGGCAAAATGTTAGTTTTGCCACTTTGGGCCAGGTCACACCTACAGTTTGTTTTCTTTGATCCAAACCACAGTGGAAAGTTTACTTTGCTGCAATTTTGTATTTGGCTTGTTTAGGTTCGCACTGCCCAAGTACAAGTGAACCAGGGCTTGTAAATAAAAGTCACATGGACTCACAAATTGCTTGTTTACTGGACAGAGGTTTGGTTGCCAGGTTAGGACTTTGGTGGGGAGAGGCAGGAGGAGTCAAACCAAATCTGATTCTAGTCCCTGTAACTTTAGCTTGTCTGTGCTCTTTGTTGTAACTGACCTTCTCTGGTGTCCACACCAATTAAGAACACATGAAGAAACAGCTGAGCATCAGTCCAGACTGGATTGTTATGCTATAGGCTTTCCAAGCATGAGGAATCGCTGGCTGTCAGATATCAACATCGGTCCCCTTATACCCATAAAACTTTGCTTTTTGGGGTTGTTCAGACCTGCATTTCCAGGCTGTTGCCTTCACAGTTCAAATTGCATTGTTCTCATCTGGCCAAAGAAACCAGACTCTAGGAGTAAACACACCAGAGTTCAAATAAACAGCTTCAAACATTCTTGGTGTGAACAGGCCCCAGGCGAGTCCTGGTATGTCATTTGGTTTATCACGGAGACACAAATTACAGAGGCAGCAACCAAGTGTTGATCTAGAAACAGCTTTGCCTTTATGAACAACATGGCCACAGGGACCTGGTCAGCAAGATAAACTGAAATGCTCGCTAGATTAGACTACTAGACTGGGGCTAATCATAGATCATACATGCATATCCGCAAGTCTAATTGTCAATCCAGGACTAGCCTGCTTTTGTGTCCGGGGAATCACTCCACGCTTCAGGACCTTCCTCGGTTTCAAAAGGAAATGATGAAACGATGACAGACTGACTGCAATACAGGCTCTCCTTCTGGATTAGTGTGATGTTTGGCCCTCTGCACACACTCTATAGCCCCCCACAGCACCAAGAATAACCAAGACCCATCACTGCTTGAGCAGCCCCAACACCCTTCCCAAGTGCATAGCCTTGACAGACACGCCCAGAATGGCTGTTGCCAGCTGTCTTCTGATGTTTTGATTTGTGGGAGGCGGGGTTGTGTGTGTGTGTGTATGTGTGTGCGTGCGTGCATAGTCGAGAGGCCAGAGACTCTCACAATCCCCTCACGTGCCAGGAGCATTCCTGTCCTCCTATAGATAGAGCGATATGGAGAACATGAGTTTTAGAGGAATGCCGTGCTGCTATTACAGACCAGCCCCCAAATAGAAAGGTGGATAACAGCAGGAATAGTTTGGCTGACTGAAATAGACAGAACACACAACACACTGCAACGGGCTGGGTGATCCCCAAGGTTAGCCAAGCAAAATGGAGGCTGTATCTGTTTTCAGAGAGAAATTTCACTTCACTCAACTTCTGTCTATATGGACTCAATCCATCAAGCCATATTTCCTATTTCTTTCTCTTGTTCTGTAGACTGCCGCTGTCTAATCTGCACCACTCACACGAGAGATATACGCCACATGGAGGAGCTAATTATGCTAGTTTCACACCTATATACCAGTGTACAAGATCTAAAAAAATTTTTTTAATGGCATTCATTTTTGTCTGAATGCACCTTTATTGCAGCAACAGTGACTAGGTGTGTATTCTCTCCCACTTTGAGATGCATGGATTTCATGTGTTTTTGCATAAAACCACATGGAACATCCAGAGAGCATGACTTACAGACGGAAAATAACTTTAGCTTTTCGCAACAGATCTCATTATAATGCAAAATGCAGGTCTGCAATACAAACATAAACAAAACTTCTAAATACAGTAATGTCAAATACGTTAGAGCAACAGATCAGCAGTCACATTATCAGGCCGTATCAAGACTGCTGCAAATCAAAGAGACAATACCAAGTGTTCCTCCTATCCCATGTTTTCACTCCCTGCAGCAGGGCCAACCTTTTATTTACCTTTGAATTACAAATTTGGCTTTTAATATGCAGCACGCTACAGCCGGGGCAAACCATGCCATACATAACAAACAGACATTAAACCCACATTTCTGTTCCTCAGCGAGACCGATGCATGATGATGTTCACCAACTGGATTAACTGTGGTGCTGGTTTTTTGACTTGCAACATCATTTCAAGTTTAGTGTTGAATAAAAACTGTCAAAGTAAAACAAGCAAGAGAGAAAAGCAAAGTGAAAACACATGCACAGACTGTCAGTAATGAACCTCCGGATACAAAATGAATTAGATTGTCCCATGGCCCAGATTAGCCTGGGAAACACAGTGCTTGTTGGCAACACGGTCAACAACTCACTCATACAGCTTCATAATACAAAGAAAAGAGACAATCTCACAAATACAAAAGGCTTTCTACTCATGTTAATATGAAAGATGACTTCCCATTTCATATCTGTGTTGATAGTCTATAGTGTTGATGAAACTTTATACGAAGGGTTTTCTTCTAAAGGTGAGATATTCACCATTTGAAGAAATTGACACCTACTGTTACAGATTATTGAAATGAATGAATGAATATTATGTGTTGCTAATAAAGTTAGAAGTAATCTTAAACCTTCTTTCACAAAATAGTTATTGAGGATAGAATCATCTGTGGCTGTAATGACTGATGACTTGGACACGCGTGTTGCGTTTTGGAATGAAACCCTTATTTCATATGTGAATGTGCTGTTGGTGTCCTGAAGTAGGCCTACTCTTTTTTTAATGAAAAAAGCTAAGTTCGATCACATGTTCTATAAACCAAAAATGTTGGCCCTAAAAAGATCAAAAGAAGTCAATTAATGTAAAACAATAAAGAGGGAACATCCACTGTCTGCACTAGATGGACCAGACGCCCCTCTGGAACATAAAGTAATGTATATTTATATTTTTAGAAATGTCTGAATCTATGCATTTTTATGATTTATTTACTAATCTCCTTTAAAAGACATGAGTCAGGAGCTCCTCTTCTCTGTGCCTCAAACCAAGCAGACGTAAGAAGAAACCTCAGATTTTAAACAAACCCCAGC
The DNA here is from genome assembly GCA_900312565.1 of Beryx splendens. NCBI lineage: Eukaryota > Metazoa > Chordata > Actinopteri > Beryciformes > Berycidae > Beryx > Beryx splendens. The sequence continues at coordinate 4,363 of OMOV01032830.1, read as the reverse complement.
TGCTGCTCCTTGGGTTTGACCAAAGTAGGGTTTTTTAATTAACGGTGGTCATGTCCATGAGGGCCACAGCAACCCCAATGTGTTTACCTTTCCTCCAGCACCCTGGACCTCATCAGTCCTAGCCCCACTATCCCAGCCCCGCTCAGGTCTGATGAGTGTTACAGCCCCCCTGAGGCATAGGGAAGTCTTCTACCAGCCAATCTACTGGGGAGTAATGGAATGTGGACAATGGCTTTAGCCCAAGTGGGTGGGGTAAGAAGGGGGGGTTGTTAAGTTGTTGCCATGGTAACTACCATAAACCTCCCATCTGGAGATGAAAAAATCATCTTGTAAGGCTAAATGTGCAGAACGATGAATTCACAGATGGATTCAATTGACTTCAATCGCTCACCATATAGCAAGCTCTTTTCAGAGCAAATCTACTGTTTACTGTGTCCAACATTCAGTTTTAACAAAGTTTTTGTCTTGTTTCTGATTCAAAATGTTGCTCATACAAAAGCTGCGGCTTGACTTTGTACATATATTAGCAATATCAGTCTAAGACACTGAATATATCCTTCATAACAAGTCATTTCATTAGTTTTTCTTAAAAGAAGTGAACTAAAATGTGTCAGTGGGATGACATTTTCACTTCTGTGCAATGCAAATCATCTTGTTTCAAGGAGAAGTGACATTGTCTTGATACTAGTGGAGTGACATGCTGTATTTGAACACAATGTCACTTGTGTCAAGAAAATGATCAAAACAGGTGAAACTGCATTAGAAACAAGTGAAAATATGAGGAGTAGAACTTGCTGTTACACCCAAAAACTTCATCCCTGTCACTTAAATGTTCAGTTAAATTGATTTCTTGATCCTGCAAACATGCCTTTAGGATTTGGTATCAAGTCTCTATCTGTGTTAGTTTACTAGTCATGGCAAAAAAAAAGATAATCGTCTAATGGCAGAATTTCAAAATTGTATCAGCTGTTCCTTCGCCCAAGGCCGATCTGTTTGCCAAGTTTCATGCAAATCCACTAAAACTTGTTTGAGATATCCTGACAGACAGACAAACAAGTAACAGGGCTGAAAACAGATGTGATTAACCCACACTTTTGGCCTGTTTTATCTCTAGTTTGAAAACAGACTAAAGAGACTAAATGACTTGTGAACATGTACTTTTTTTTTTTGCAGTGTAGCCTTAGATCCTTCTCTTTGTTTGCACCATGCTGTGATTCTCCTCCACACTCAGAACGGCTGCTCTGTGCGCGTGATAAGCATTTGGCAGGACGACATGCCAGGCGGCAAAGATGAGAAAGGACGCTATTAGTGCTGCCAACCTTCATTTTCTCCCTCTCCGAAGGCCTTGTCCCGACCAATCACGCAGCGACTCTGACGAGACTGTCTCCTCAGTCCCAGGACACCTCACTTGTCCAGACGTCCTGTTAATATTCCACTCAGATGCTGCGGCTCCACACACATGAAAGGGTTAATAATTATGTCAGACGCGGCTTTGATTTGACTGAACGCTTCGTATTGTGTGCGTATCAAACGGCGTGGCCCGTTTGACGCTTCGATGAAAGCCGCGTATGAGATAGAATAGGATATATGGAGAATGAAGAGTTTGTCAGATGAATGCATATTTTATTGAGGACAGTCAAAACTGCGTCGGCCTTTGAGAATAAGATATTAATTATCCTCGAAGCTGAGTGATCTGGGCATACTTGCACACCACAGGCGAGACTGTGAATCTCTTAATAGAATATCTGAATAATAGAACTAAAAAAATAGAACAAAAATGGATGTAACCTAACTCCGTGGTAACCTAGAACCTCAAACCATTACGCCCCTCCCTCCCGTGGCTTACCATAAGATAAGAGAAAGAGAGAGGGTGGAATGGAGACTGAGGTCAAGAGGTAGATGATGGAGAGAGAGAAGAGAGCCAGAGACAAACAGAGAGGGATGGGGGGGGGGTAAATGAATCACTGGCAGTGATGTTTGATTTCACTCCAAACACTCTGCAGTCTCCTAGGAACACTGAGCAGCTGTAGGGGTGGAAATCCCATTGCTTGGCTTGGCGTAACTGTGTCAAAAGCAAGCACTCTGCTGGCTCGCTGTGACTTTCCTGTCTCGCACTTGTTGTTTGTCTTCCTCCCCTCATTCCACGTGCCGACCTGACGCTACGGAGACCTGTTACAAACACAATTTACATGTGTGACGTGTGGCAACTTGCAAAAGAACAAACTGTTTTTGCTTTTTTTTTGGTACGTGGCGCTTCACTGGAAGCCGCACTTGGAAAGATTTGTTATTATGCATCCATCTCATCAGCCTAAATCATAAAGTGGGGCTGCTATAGAGAAGAGTGGCACATCAACCACTAACAGATTTGTCCTATTTAAAGTGACAACTGAAAACTTAAGAGAGGAATCCAAACTGTTTTCTAAACAGCAGTGAATGAGCACTGCATCTGAAAGAAATAATATAGCATGACCTCCAGTCTGTTATTGGTTTTGCACAACATTAAGCAAAGATACAAGCTTTAGGTTTTAATATAATAAGACTTTTATTTTGCCACCCGGCCAGCAAAAAATGTGTTCTCTGTTGCTAAGCAATAAACATTTACCTTAATTCCATTCATAACATACTGTGATACAGCTGGGATTATAAGGTATATTGCAGTTATAAGCAGTCATGGAACGCCTCTTGTCCAATCACGTGTGCTCAGAAACTGATGTTGTATAATCACTGTCATAGATGTCGCATTCTGCATGCATGTTTCGTATTTATCTTGTAAACAGCCTCATCAAACAAACAGATGTGTGATAAAATGTGCGTGTACGGCATTTTAAGCAATGCCCTTGCAGGGCTTTGGCCAGAAGAGCAGGGGAGTTCAGTGAGAGTGTGAACACTAGGCAGTCTCTCTGGATAAGCCACAACACACCAGCATGTGCCTACATGTTTATCTCTGAATGAACAGGATTTCCAGGTGTGCAAACACAAGGCTTAAGAGTACCTGCCTGAAGGTACCAGCTGGAGCTGGCTGTGCTTGAAAAGTAGGCAGCAAAACCTCTAAAGAAGGAGGGGGATTTTTATAGCAATATGCAAATTATAAATAGCTTTGGTAACAACAAATAGTACAGTTTTCACTTTTTTTTACTGTGAACAAGGAACATCCAAGAGCACAGAACCCATGAAAAACATTGGAATATCCATTTCTAAATACCCCTCCCTTTAAAGCCTCATTTGATATTGATATCAAACGTTTTTTCTATTATCTAATCTTTGTTTGCTTTGCTAGCGCGTATCCAAATACTGAAGGAATCGAGGAAATACCATCCAAACCTTGGATATGAATGTGATAACCTTCAAAAACCCTGAAACCCAGAGTGCTGCTGCAAGTTTCCCTCTGCTGCTGGGTTTGGTAATCTTACTGTTGTGCCTGCTGGTAACGTGCTGTGGGTGTTGTGTGTGATCGGGTTTCCCACGTGCTTCTGGTCCATTCACCACATCCAGTCCATCCCCTGTGGGTACTGGCGCGTCTCTGAGGGAGGTGACTGGAGCTCTGCTGTGTGTTGTCTCCCTGGTAATGGGCACAGTAGGAGTTCCCCCTTTTGTGAGTTATATAACCCCGTTTGATTCTGTCCCACACCCCTCTATTAGCATAACAATACACCGGGTCACACTGTATACAGCAGTCTCCCTCTCTTTTACTCTCTTTCTCTCCCCACTCATCTTTCTTTTTTTTTATTAACCTTGTATTGTCTTGTTTTGACTGGGACAGTGGGTGTAGTGCCAGTACAGACAGAAGTAGTTTCTCTCAATGGAGCAACTTAATTTAATTTAACTTAGGAGGAAACGTAATGTAAGTAATGAGTCTCATGAGATGGCATGCTCAGACCGGGGCATGTTGGCACACTTTGTACTCATTGGTGTATTTCTCAGCAGTGCCTTACTGAGACACAATATACTGTATACTTTTAAGGTCTTCTCTAAAAATGGCCATTTTTACATTATATAATTTACTGGAAGAAAAAGTTATCACTGATGAAATACCACTTGACAACTTGTGACAACTTACCCCACATCAGGGCATTTTATGATGTAAATTGGCTTCTTAAGCCTCTTTCACACATAGTTCCCAGTAAATTACTGGGATAACCTTTCAGGCACTGCTAGTGATTTTCACTATTCACACATGCAGCTACATTCAGGATCATATTATCTGGGATATTAGTCACTTAAAGAAAACAGTATAGTAATCTCCTTATGCAGCATATACCCTCTGTGGCTGTATGTGACAGTGGACCAGCAGAGGCCACTTGCTACACAAGTCAAAGGTTTGTGGGTTCAATACCAAAATAATATTTATTCAGAAAAGAGTGAA
>OMOV01032797.1:1286-14116 GCA_900312565.1 Beryx splendens | reverse complement strand
TGTGTGTGCATGTATGTGTGTGTTTGTGTGTGTATTGGTGAGGTATTGGCACACACTCACCGATACCTCACCAATACACACACAAACACACACATACATGCACACACACATGCACATACACCTTCACACATCTTTGTGCTCTTGGAAGGCTAAAGTGATTGTGAAGCCTGTGTGTTGGTTTTGCAACACATTCATAATACCTGAGAACAGAACTATATTAACACCTCGCTACACATCCATGATGGAGCAGCAGAGAGTTTTAAGGTAGATTTATACAAAAATAAGGGAATCAAGTAAATATTCAAAAATCCAAAATAAATAAATAATAAAAGCATGGTATGGTATGCTTTGAAAAATGGTCGGGATCAATGTAAGGTGTGTGTGCAGTGTAGTAAATGGGCAAAAACACTGTTATGGTGCTGTTACTGCTCAAACTGCTCTTTGTAAGGTTCACGTCTTCAGTTCAGTTTCAGATGAAAAGTTCTTCTTAATAAAGAGATGTGTCTTGATTTGCAAGGTTTTAGTTTCATCCTGGTCCATTTTAAACCATCACAGCACTTGGCAAGCAGTGTTTTTGTTCAAGGCGCTGTTATAGTTGACATAGTGTTAAGATATGACCTGATAGGCAGGAGGTAAATCCCTCCTTGCCACATTTCTCATGTCCTTATCATGATTATCTCCAGCACTATAGTGAATCGTAGGGGGGGAGACTGCGTTCCAGGGCTGTGAGGCATTTTCACACGTCTTGGGAATAGGCTTGAACCAGATTTTTGATGACGTTTGGTAGTTTAATGAAATTATTTATACCCACAGAAGGTTATGTGGCACTGATCCAAGTACATTTTCAGGTCTAGGAATCCGACAGGCAGATCCCTTTTCTGTTCATTGAGTTTGATGCCAAATCACACTGAGAAGCCTGGTATTCCTGTTTTTTGAACGGATGTTTCAACTGGCTGATTCCTTTCTAAGAAGTTTGTCGACCTCTGTGTTCTCACACTAAAAAACTTTTTCCTCATGCGTTGCATCCCAGAACCAGCATCCTCGACACCCACTGTTGCACTTACACTGCGTCCAAAACCATAAACAATAAAATCCAGAATCCACTGGACTTAAAATGAAGAGTTGAAGATGTTTTCCCGCTCATCCAAGAGGCTTCATCACCCACATAGGTTAAGTAGAGGGGAATTCGCCAGCACTAAGAAGAACTGATGAAGCCTCCTGGAGCAGTGAAACATCTTAAACTCTTCATTTTAAGTCCAGTAGATTCTGTTTCTATTTTGTTTTTGTTTTTTCAGACATCTTACTACCTGGATGAAATTAATCTATAGAGACTTACACTGCCTACATTTAGCCCACCACATTTCTCCCAATTTCCGTTTTCAGCTTGCATTGGGACTAAACTCTGACCCTGTTCATGAAGTCACATGTAAGCAGGGATGGATTTTGGGCCCTGATGATCTGGGCCAGTAAGCTGAATTTTTCACTATCCCAGCTGAAGTTGTATTGGCCCAGTTTATCACTATATAAACCATTGTACTGTTTACCCTACTCCCAAATTATATCTGCTTGGTTTCAAATGGGTTGGGTTTCCATGTTGAATGTCACAGTAAAACAATTTAAATGAAAGATAAATTGCATTTTGATGAACATATTATTACAGGTGCTAATGATGTTACAGTTAAAAGAGAAAATATAGTTTTGCTGTCATGAATGGTCTCTATTGGCCAATTAGTTTTCTTCAACTTTATCTCGCCAAACATGAAACAGACAGGGCAGATGAATTAAATTTCTATCCCTGTCTGCAACGTTGTCAGAAATGGTTGACATATTACTTGCATTATTTAAAATTTTTACAAGGATTCCCACCGCTGGGCAACATCCTTATCCAGGTCATCTGCTGCTTGGCCAGGTGTATGAATCCCCAGTTAAGCTCTGAAGACCTGCAGGACAGCTGGACTGTCCCGTCCTCAGAGACCCCATCATCGGTGATGTAGCCTACATCATGAGAGAGAAAAATATTTACGCAGCTGCCTGGCATAGCTGTAGACACAAACGCCTGCATGTTCTCTGCGGTGAGCTGTGCAGCATGGGTGTGCCTTTAAATTGTGCTAAAGTGTGAAGACAAAATGCACACTAAGCAGTCATGTTTTTCCTGTTAATGTGGACTCTAGTCAATGCTTACTTGAGCATGAAGACACTCTTAAAAGACGCTCAAGGGTACAGACTCTAATACAAAAACAAATTTGGAACAGGAGCGTAATAATAACATATGGTTATTCTTTTTCGGGTATATTTGGCTTGCAGTATTACAGCATACATTTACATTCTTGGAATGATTTACTTCCAACTTTAATTTGATACCATATTTATGTTTGCAACAAAAAGTTGAGAACTGCTCTCCACCTTTCTCAACATTTATAACTTCCACAGATGAGATCTCACTATGCTTACCATCGAATGGTTTCTCCACAATGGGGCACACTGAGCACTCTCCCATGGAGGGTCCCAGGTCCATGTAAGGTAGGTCCAGAAATGAAAGCCTGTTTTGCCTTGGCACATGGCTGCTTCCATGTCTCTGATCTCTGTGTTGTTAATATACACAGCTATGACCACCCACTGTGACCAGCCTACTGTCCCTTTGTGTGAATTGTTTGGAGGAATGTGCATGTTTATTAGGAAGTGTGGAATGGAAAGAACAGCTCTCCCAAAGGGCCGTAAACAGATTCATTGATAAGCCTGACTTTATAAATGCAACAAATAAGCTAATATAATAATGGTTGTATATTAGTCGTCTACAAATAATTGTGATACAGACTCATGCCTTATGCAGGCGCAGACTTTTTAGATGAACAGCACTTCAAAGTCGCCATAAAAATGTTTATGTTTTTAGGCTACAATGTTCTACAATTGATTGACAGCAAGATGTTTTGTTTTGATGTTTGCTTTGGTGCCTTGTAAAGTGAGATGATAACTCCTTGTGATGTTGCACCAAAATTGATTAGCAGCAGAGTTGATCTCTGACACGGTCCCTTTGAATAAGCAGTGATTTACTGTAGGGTGACACAAGGTTTTACTGAACAACTGTTACTTATGATTTTATGTAAGTCTGGTCTGGGACGCAGATATTTGTTCTAACTTTGCAAAAGGGTAAACTTAAGTGCTTGGATGTGTAATGCAGCTTTAACTACTTACTTTAACTACTAGTACAGATATATTTTTAAAGCAAATTGTCATTCAATTTTTCTTCAAAAACATACATTTACTTTTAGGTTGTACGTATATCTTAATAGTATGAAAGTGTTGTTTACCACTGCAGAATGAAAAACAGCAAATCGATCCATGTTACATTTACTACAATGTAGTATAGTAATACAATAGTAGTACAATATTACAGATAAGGTTGAGGTAATTCATTTGTCTCAGTGGTTTCTTTCCTCACAGCTATATGTCGGGTTTAACAGAGTGTTCCATGGATCTGAAGTTGTACATCCAACAGATGCTTAAAGGCATAATCTGGTTTCGGGGGGGATTTGAGTCAGACAAACTCATGAATACCTTTTTTTCTGTCTCTGTGTGCAGTTTGGAGGAATGGGAACAGTTAGCTCAGCTCAATTGCTGGAGGTCTATGGGATCAAGTAGCAGCTCGCACGCAGAGACATAAAAAAAGGCATTCACGAGTCTGACTCTGGGTAAGTAGGAAAAATAGCCAAATTCCCCAAAAACCGAACTATCCCTTTAACGCTACATGTTTTTCCATTAGCCTAAATGTGGATGCACGGTAAGTATAGATCAGTTGAACACCAAGCCCCATTGGAATGATGTCTGTCTACCTGTTAAAGAAACAAGTATATTCTCCTATACTATATCCACACCACATAATGTTTGCTGTGGATACTTCAGTGAGATGATAAAGCATTCATATATCTTCAGTAGCTCACAGTTTACTGGCCTGTAAAGTAAATTAATCCAGTTCATGTCACTAGAAATAGGAGAAATAGGTCAGTTTACCACTTATCCAGAGTACATAGGGTGAATGAAGTATAATTTAAACTAAAACTATGAGTCTGTTTGTTTGAAAGCTGTACATTGTGAAATGTATTGCTACACTTCTCTCCACTGACGGTGGTATGGTTAAGAGCTAAAGTTCCCTATTATTACTATTTAACAATGCAGGGCCAAGTTCTGGACCTGGATTCAATCCCTAGTTCTGGCAAGTATCTGCCCTGCTGAAGTGTCCTTGAGCAAGACACTGAATCCCTACCAGCTTGTTACTAACATGTAACATGTGGGGGCTAAACAAAACAGAATATCTATCATTCTGTAGATAGATGGTTAACAGCGTCTACGAACACCTAGATCAACGTAGCCTTGTCAGTATGTGTTCATGGACTTCAGCAGCATGTTCAACACCTCCAACCTCACCTGCTGGTGGGCAGACTGGTGGATCGTGGAGTAAATACCGTGGATACGCAACAGGTCAGATTTAATTCAGTTATTTCCTCCTCAAGATTCACAAGCACAGGAGCTGTGTTCTGTCTCCAGTACCACCTGAGTGTTGACCTACTGTCCCAGTTCCTTCTATGTGGACGACATGGCTTTAGTGGGGTTTCTAAAATCTGACAACAGCTCTCTTCTGGGTTTTGAGGAGGAAATTGAAATATAACCATCTTCTTTGTCTCCTATAAAGGAGATGGTGATAGTGTTATGGTGTGGGGAAGCTAAGGAGGTTTGGACCCAAACGCAAAACCGGCAGGAGAGGGACTTAACTCAAGTGAGGCTTTAATAAACAAAAAGGCAAAAAGTGCAAAACAAGGATGACAGTCCAAAAGGCAACTAAGACAGGCCGACAGGCAAAAGGCAAAAACCAAAACAGAGCCCAGGGCAGACAGGCAGGTAGACAGGACTTACGACAGACACAGGAACACAGGGAGCAGGGCAGGTAGCAGACAACTGGCAGGTAACACCGACAACATGAATGATGAACTGACCCTGAATACTGACAAACACCAACAATAAATACTGACAAGAACTGATGACACATGAGGAACACCTGGTAGAACGGGGGAGAGTCCGGGAGCTGATTGGCAGAGATTGGCAATTGGGGAACAAGGAACAAGGACTAACGGGCTGATGGCTGACAGGTGTGTGTATGTGCAGAGGGAGGGAAAGTCCAAGGAGATCTGAAGGCTGGCAGAACAGGGGAGTGGATGATCCAAAACACAGGGGCAGACAGGGACAGACAGAGACAGATCATGACAGATAGATTTCAGAAAGAAAATATCTGAGGTTTCCCTCACTACAGTCAATGGTGAGTTGGAGAGTCTCCTCTTACAAATATTTAGGAGGAATGTGCACTATCAAAGATTAAGAATATGCAACAGCACATGTTCTTTATATTTAAACTTAACAGTTTCAATGGCAGCAACCTTACCGTCAGTCGTACAGTGTTCTGTTGTTTGGCCTTATTTGTGTTTTTGAACACATGTGTAACAAGGCCAATTTAAGCTTCAACCTGTGATCAAGACTGTGAGCAGGGTCGTTGGTTGTCATCTGATTTCAGTAACTCAGCTGTATCTCATTGTGGACAAGGCAGAGGGCATCCTTAATGACTCCACTCCCCCTCATACAACATTTCAACTTAGCAGATGGTTCAGCAGCAGACTGAGACAGAGGAAGACTAAAAAGAGGGATGAAGTTGGGAAAGGGGATGAAGTTGGATGTAGCAGCTAGGGGTTACTTGACTCAATAGTATTGCTCTTTTTTTTTACCGGAATATGTTTCTTATCTATTTCTGGTGGCCGAAATTGACCCATGGGCCCCAGTTTGGGTGACCCTGATTTAGTTAAGGGCTGCATTATAGAACTGTTTCTGCTGAATTTCATGATCACTGCACACTTGAGACATATCACTGGGAATTGCTAAAGAGATGAAATCTTTCAGATGGTTGAGATCTTCAGTGAGCCACTGATTTGACAAGACTTCAATTTGAACAGCTGCAACTTGTATTAACAAGTACGATGGAAACTGGATGGAGAGAGAGATAGAGTGTGGGAACGGCCAGAGAGAGAGGACAGAGATATGAAGAGGCATCAAAGGCAAGGGAAACAGCAAAAGTGAATCTATTAGGCTCGTGCAAATTAACACTGGATTGGACAAAATGTACAGAGCATGATGAGCACATTGTGTTCAGATCACCCACATCCTTCGATTTAAGCAGAAAGCAGCACTTTTCTCAGATAGCAGCTTAGGAAAATGACCCACATCTCTTCCAGTTTATCAGCAGTCATCTGGCAATACACAGAAGAATTTTCTGAGGAACTCTAAACACATGGAAACAGTTAAGATGCACCATATCTTCCTGTCTGTTCAACTAATCAGAAATATGATTAAGTTAAGCAGGCTTGCTGAGTTTTAGTTGAGCAAAAACGCAGCTGAGATCTGTATAGCTCCATGTTGCTGTCAGGCAGTGTTTTGTATGATCTCCAGCCCAAAACCAGTCATGTTATATTAAATGGACGTCACCTTTGTAAAAACTGCCCCATATCCCTAAATTCAATGTCACATGATTCCTGGTGGAGATATGGAAGGGAATTTATGTCAAAGATTTACGTGAGTGATTTTATGAGATTTATGTGTTAAGATGTGGAAGTTATGTCTATGGAGTGGATAGATAAATAGAAAAAATAAAGGCAGGGGATCCACTTCTCATGCAAATAGCAAAGCATTTATTCAGTCTAACAGCTGCACATGTCATGTAACTATTAGCTTGAATTAGTGGTGTCTTTTTGGCATGAGAACTGGATTCCCTCCCCATATGATTTTGCATTTTGTCTTCTTAGGAATCCTTTGTTCTTCTCCACATCCATCACATAGATGTCATTGGTTTGCTGTGTGCAAAACGGGGTGCGTGCTGAGTTTACAGGGAGGAGAGATGATGTAATCTAGTTAGGAATCTGTATGAAATGACTCACAGGTTCAATAAGCTGGGTATTGAGTAACGTATTGCTACAGTTTCTCTCCACTGACAAGGGTATGAGTAAAATCAGAATTGGACAAACTATTTAACAATGGCAGCAGCAAGTTCAGAAATGTGCAGCGAGATGAATCATTTACCTATGATCACAAAGACACTCACCGTGGTCACCCTTGAAAATACATTTTTGTGGAATTGAGGAAAAAGCGATTTTATATATTTTATATATCTTTTGGGCACCAAGTCACATAACAACTTGGTCTCATTGAAATGCTTCAGCGCTCAAGATTCAGTTGGAAACAATGAAGAATACCTACAGTGCTTAATAGGAGCTGTAAAACTGTCCCGGGTTCGAGCCCCCATGACAGCAAGCATCAGTCCTGCTGAAGTGTCCTTGAGCAAGACACCAGCTCCAGCTCGGTTCTGTACAGTAGCTGACCCTGACCTCTGACCTCTGACCCTGACCTCTGACCCTGACCTCTCTGGGGAAGGAGGCAAGCGAAAAAATGCATACAACATTTTTATTTGGTTGACTTTGGGTTATGTTTTTTTCCACCATTGATACAATGTCTATAACAGCATTGTAGATGGCTATGATCTCTGATGTTTTTTTTCCAAACCCTTTTGTACTACGTATATTTCTGTCCTATGACACAACAGAATTCCTTATTCACCTAAATCTATATTAACATGTTAGTACATTTCACATGACGCTGTTCATGGAAACTTGAAACTCATGGGTTGTGTGGAGTCAATGGTTTATTTCTCTTGGGGCAATAACCTTTCTGACGATGTCATCTCTTGCTCTGTCTCTCTCCCTGACGTTCAATATCCAGCAGTCCAATGACTGGAAATAAGGTGATATTTTAAAACAAATGGAAAATATAGCCGCTAGCAGCCATTAGCAGGATCCAAACCCAGGGGCCAAACACACACAGATGCCTGACTGACAGTTTGTCCTGACAGCAACATTATAGAGCATGATCAGATGTGATCTGACATACTTTTGGAACCTCTTCACAAATATCTATGTGAAGTTTGATGCGCAAGCATTGATTTCTTTGGTTTGCACATCTTTGCTGTTTCATTTGTGAGTCTTGGCCAAATGGTTACGTCTATCAAAAGTCTCTGGAATGGCCGTGATGTGAAATATGCTGTGTGCAAATTTTTATGGAGAGTGAGTCGACTTTGCAGAAGTAATTACAAAAATCATTATGGCAAGGTTGGCCCGATGGTGGCGCTATGGAGCACAATATGTGGTCGAACACATTTTGGCGCCCATCCGAAACATTTTTTTGAAGTTTGTTTGTTGTAGCTAGAAGTGTACAAATGTATGCCTCATTTCCTGTTTGCCCAGCGTTGCCTTCAACTTTCCAGATATGCTGTATACAAAAATCTCGAGATTTGCTCAACTTTGTGGGAGAGATGGCAAAAAAGAGCATAAAATTCAAAATAGCGGAAAACTATCAAGGCAGAAATTAAACCAGTACAGTATGTGTGAGGAAAAATATTCCAGCCATATTCAGGAGTTATTGCCTTAAATGTAAAGTTGGTTGTTATAGCGCCACCATCTGGTTAATCAGTGTATTTATTTCATGTTTTTGGCTAGTGGTGGGAGAGAAGTGAGATCTGAAACCTATCCACCGTATTTGGTGGCTCTAGGGATCACAGTGTCTCAGCTCCGAATTGTTTATGGCTGGAAAGGCAGAAGCAGAAGAAAAATAGCCTAATAGGTTGCTCGGACCCCCAATGATAGCCATGATGAATAAAAACTATTTTTAAATTGGGTCACAATTTCCTGTGTTTGAAAAATGGAAAGATGAAAAGTATGATATGACACTGACCTCTTTCTTGATGCTGTTTTAATAGACATCACAGACATGATACTGACAGTAATAGAGAACAGTGGTAAGATATGTTTTACTGTCCTTTGTTGTGGAAGGAAATTCTTTGCTTTTGGTGCCTATGAGTCTAGCCATAAAAGACATTCAGTGAAAAATCCCATTTTAATTTACGTTAGATCACTTCTATGGATAAAGTGGAACACATTTAAAAACCAAACAGCAGGGCAGAGCTGTCGTTGTCCATCACATGATGAAAGGACGTCATTGCAAAACCATCGAGCTGACTGCCTTTGCCTTCTCCTGAGCTCCAGTTCCTCGTTTCCGTGGGAAAGGAGCGAGAGCCACAGAGCACTTTGAATGACCCTGGCCAGACTACGTCTTTGATGGAGACACAACCTCTGGTGTCCCCCTCCCCCCCCTGACCGTGTCCTCCAGCCCAAATAATTAGTGTGAGATCTGGCTAAAACTAATCCAAGACTTCCCCTGAGAAAGCGGGGCCACTTAAAGCGTCCTTGATTCAAGTGGTGTGTGTATGTTTGCGGGCATGTGTGATAATAGGCTTCAGCAGTGTCCATATGTGTGGTTTTACTGTTTACTATGCACCAGTACCCTACTTCACCTCAGGAGAGTGTGAAAATGTAGGATTTCTCAGTCGGGTGAACATTTCCCTCCAGCTCTCTCTAGCCCTCTACAGCGGCTGATGGCCCTCTTTCACATGTAACACCACTGGAATGACTAATCAGGAGACAGCTGCATTGTCACCCTGGCATGTCTTATACAAAAACAGTTTATTTTGTACCATGCATCATTTGCTCTCCCCCGTTTTTTTTGTTTTGCCTTCATCAGAATAGCGCTACTCAATCCAAGCATGCATTTCTGGTGTTATGTTTCGAATGGCTTGACTAATATTGTGTTATTTCTCTAACAGCCTCAAAGTATTTTGTTTATCATTGTTAACAAAACAGCTTGGTTGCTGCCGGCGCACATGCAGTTACTTCCAGGCAATGGCGTTTCTAAACATCTTGTGAAGAAGAGTTCCAGAAGTCTGCTCGCTCCACAGTTGCGTGGCTGTTCATCAAGCAGTCATCTCTGGTTCCTAAACAGCTTTTAGTCAAAAGGATACAGGAAACAAATGCAGCTTTACTGATGTGGATTTTGTGTTATTTTATCAAAAACACACAAACGCACAAGCTCACACGATATATTTTCCACACTTCTCATATCGTTGGTCTTCATCCAAACAGAAATCTTGTCATATAATGGGATTCTCTGGGACTGTTAATAATAAGAAAACACTTAAAGTGCAGAGGAAATGAGAAACACTCACCAGTCAAACTACCCAGAGATAAACCGTGATCTGCCATAATACTCTGAATGACTGATATTAATGCTCTTTGTGGCTCTATTCAATTTTAGTGAAGGGAAAATAGATGAGAAGTGAGATTAGGAGATTAGATGGTTCTGTTTGGGGATCAGCTTGATAAACTCTGCGTGGCAGCAGCCCACTTGCTCCCAGGCAACCGTAATGTACGTCTTCATTTTTGCCCTGACGATTTCTAAAACATTCCCAAGGATGTTTGTCCCCTGTGCTCTTAAAAGCTTGCCTTACTTGGTTTTGTAAACAGTCTGCCCCAAAAAATGCTGTGGGCTTGGAAGGAGGATCAGTATCAAGCTGGCAACCCATTGGCAAAGGATGATAACATTAACCAGGCCTGACCACCGCCTCCACACGGCCCAGAATGCACTCAACAGATGCCCCGGGTCAATAACAGATTTGCTGAAGGAAACGGGATGTTAGAGATGGAGGGTGAGAGAGAAAAGGGAGATAAAGACAGACAGACAGACAGAGAAAGAGAGAGAGAGAGAGAGAGAGCGAGAGAGAGAGAGAGACATTTGACTTTTAAACTATCTTTATTGAGTCAGTTGAGGTTCATGTGACACAACACAGCATCTCTCTTAAAAAGACCCGATAGCACCAACATACAATATCAGCTAAAAACAAAACTTACTGTCACTTCACCCGTGAAAATGCAACACAGTGTGAAGAGAACATACAGCGTCATCCACACACCACCAACTTTTAAATACCTCGATGTCACTGTTTCTTTTTTTGATGTTTGTTTTTCTGCTGATGCATGAACAAAGTCACAAGATCACTAACACAGCGTCCTTGCTTAACCTTATGTCTGGTTTTGCTCGGCCAAGCAGGAAATTTACCAGAGCGCTCCTTCCCTTGTTCCCCCAAGAATAAGGAACCGAAAACACGCAGTGAGTAAACAAAAAAACCCGACCTGCCGATAGCAAAGTGCATGACAGGTCGAATAATGAGGGCAAAGCCATGAAAGCAGTCAGAGGCAGAGCCAAATGGACAGGAAGGCACAGCTAGTGTGTTGAAACAGGAAACTAAAGCGCTGGTGGGGATGGCAGTGTGGTGGAGCCGCCACCCCAAGTCCACAGGTCTTTTTGGGTAGGGGGCTTAGCTTTTAATTAGCATTGCCTCTTACCTTTTACACTGTTTTTATTCTTCTGTTCTATTGTTTGAACCTTCAAGATGGGAAATCACAGATAAAACATTATGTAAAGCACTTGCTTTTCTTTTAGGTTTTATTATTAGCCTTACCTATTTTATCTTTCTGTCTTTCATCTTTTAATAGGTCATTTTATGAGCTGATCATTGTGAAGTGTTGGCTAAATGTTACAATTGCTGTTTGTGTTTGTGGCCACGGTTTAGAGCAAGTAAGTACTGAAAGGCTCGGTCGTATTGAGACATATTAACAGACATGTTGTTGTTGTTCCTGTAAATATGACCCATGGCAGGTCATTTGTATGCTGGAATGCAGTCTATTTTACTTACCGATTTTTCTTTCTTTCTTCCTTTTTTAATTTAATTTTGCAAGACAAATTAGTATTTTAATTTCTGTCTTGCTTTTGTTTGAATTTGCTCAACTGAGGGGCTGAGGTCTTTGAAAAGAGAGCCTCTCTCCGCCTCTCTCCACATCTGCAGCCTTTGGAGAGACTAAAAGGTGATGAAGGTCCCCTGCACCATCTCTCCAGTCATGTAGCTGTGTGCAGCGGTCTTGAGGGCCTCAGGTAGAAACCTCCCAATGTTCTCTAGAAAAAAAGAGGTGCCTCCAGGCACTGGAAACTACGTCATAGAAGAAAGAGGAAGGAAAGCAATTAAGAGCTGTTTTCTTCACTAGAAAAAGATGCTTGTCCAGACTAAAGCTCCCCATGCCTTGGAGCGCCGATCGAGTGAAGGCAAAACAAGCCACTCTGACCTTGGGATGGCTGAAGGCATCCAGAAATCTTTTCCTCCAGTCCCTCCCTGTTGTTAGCTAAACATGTTTCCTTTCCAAGGAAGATGCCGATAAGTGTGAAACCATCTGCTCCTTATCTGCAGGACTCAGGCAGAACTGGGGTCTCTATCTCCCACCAATCTCCCAGCAGAAAAGGGGAGTGTTCCCACTCCTCTCACAGTTCATCCGGGCAAAGGTGGCTTGCTGGTTTATATTAAGACAAAGAATAAGCCATGTGTATCACTCTGTGATAGTAAAATCATTGTAACATCATCAGGGACATTGGAAGATACTTTATTTTCAAGACACTGTGAATCTTAGGCTAAAACCAAAAGTCTCATATGTTTTCAAAATATGATCCACCTGGTTGAGGATCTTCTGCATGCATGGCAGGCAAAGTCCAGAATGACAGTTTGCAAATTCCACTTATTATGCTACTTACTCTGACTGAAAACAAAACTTAGTGTATGTATGTGAAACTATGACTAACTGACTCAAGCACCCACACGTAATTTTTCTCTTAATTTTTCTCTTAATTCCAGCCTACTTTTTTCTCCCTACTCAAGTCACCAAAGTTCAGTCTCTCACCTGGTCATGTTTCTAAGCACTTGGCTGACTCTGTTTCTAAGCACTTGGCTGAGGGGGGGGGGGGGGGGTACTCTGGGGGTATTCAAACCACCCCTTTTGTTTGTGTATTTTTATTTCTCTATTTTTGTT
>OMOV01032794.1:0-12868 GCA_900312565.1 Beryx splendens | reverse complement strand
ACGGGGGGGGGGGATGGGGAAAATAACTGATTTTATGTTTTCAATTGTAATTGAACTTCCTAGTACTTTCATAGTGAATTTGAATGAATTGAAGCTGGATTGAATGTAACTTTTTAGCCACACAGGACCCTTAAACCGTGGAAATGCAGTTTGACTTGATGAAACGTGAGGTGCGTTTGTCTTCACAGGCTTTTGAGTAGCTCCGCAAGTGGAGACGCCTAGTGCAACTCAACCCCACCTCATGTTTCCCTTCATCCATGTGATGTGAATTATTTGCAAGCCCGGTAAAAGAATCAATGGGTTTGATCTGGCTTTCCAGCGAAAGGCTGAGTCCTTGAATGTGTCTTGATTTTAGAGTCGTGCAGACATTTCATTGTCATGTTAAGATGGGTAACGGGTTTGTCAAGACTTGTGCAATGTTGTGTGCCATTAAAGTCCTTGCATTGCACCATTACACACTTGTGAATAAATTGGTGATTACTTGGCAAGAACAGTGTGTGGGACATTATTTATCACTCATATTTTGATAACTTAAAAGGGTTGGTGTTAAAGAAGTACTAGTTATTTTGTTTGGTTTCTTTAACACCTACTTATTTGGGGTAAGCTACTATATTCACTGAGTTTATACAATAATTTTTTTTTGGCTTTTAGCTAATGCTTTATCCAGTATGAATGCTTTCCTCCAAGTTGAAGCTGCTCATGGGCTTTACATAAATGTTTTATGACCTTTAAAATCCTTGCACTCTGTTATCTTCCCAATACATAGTACTTTAAAGTGTGACATTTTCATATAAATGTCAATTTTTCTAATATATTATGGAATGATAGGTATTCAACCTATAGCCAATCCATGAAAGCTTTTATATTTACTGTTGTAAGCATCCGCTATGGGGAAAAGACCTCTGGTGCACAGAAAGTGATGCATTTTATATTTCCCGTTCGTTCGAATGAATAGCCGAACTGGGTAGTTAGCATGAGCGGTGATAGCCACCATGGCTGAACAGACAGAGAAAAGAGCGCCACCTACAGAAACTCAAACTTCCAAGGCAAAAAGGTGTCACAATACTGGTTTGATTGACAAGTGATTTTGAGGAAATGCACCACAGCAAGATGGAGCCAACGAAGAAAAAAGACTTTTGGAAGGTGAATTTCCTTTACTCTGTGACATCACAAGTGAAGAGTGATGACTAGCATACCTTCCGAATCATTTTCTTTCCAATACCATATTTTTCTTGGTGAAATGTTTTGGATAAACTGAATACAATGCAACCACAAGGGCTGAATGATGACTTTTCTCATAAGCCATTTTTATAAGAGAACTTGACTTTTTCTGACTTCACATGAAGCTTCATGCTTGCTCTATAGAACATGTGTTCCTGAGATGGTGCATGGTTGTATCACAAATTTCATATTGTGTAGATCCTACTATGCATCTGAGTCTGACTAGTATGTCATAATTTACTGAATTATGTTATTGTTGTGGGAGACACGATGCCATTTCTTTTCCCATGATGTTTTGTAGAATACTGTGCCTATTTAAAATGAATGATGATGTTGTGTCAGATAAATTATGAATTGTAAGTTTGTAACTTGTCATACAGTGTGTCTATATACAGTATATTCACTTGTAAACCACCCCCACAAACCTGTGGTCAATCACTACTGCAGTCTAAAAAGAGAGGCTGGTACCATTATTATAATAGTGCTGAAGTGATGAAGACTAAAAAAAATTTTATTTAAAAAAAAAGATAAACTGAGACCAAGTCTTGCTATGTTCTGTATTGTTGGAGTGCCGGGATAACATTATGTGTTTGCTTCTACAATTGAATACTGTGATATTTCTGTAGTTATGTATGGATATTTACAAAGAGCATATATTTCATATTTAACTATATTATAGTAAGCAATCAATAACTGTGGAATATGTAGTTTGCATATGTTTATACAGTATAAGCCTATTGTTCGATTTTCGATTTTTCTGTGCTGTATTCTACTACTTTTGCTGCTGCAAACTTCTCCACAATGACATTTCATCTTATCTTAAATCCATATCAAGGCTCTGAGGCTGGTCTTTCCCCATGGGCCAAATGACATTTAAAAAAAAGTCATAACATTAGGTGAGAGCCAGCATATAGATTGAGAGTAGCACCCCTTGCAGGTAGATGTGAGGTTCAGCATGTAGGTTCAGAGCACTGCCCCTTGTTAAGTAGAGCTAGGTAGAGCTTCCTGCCTTTATAAGGCCAGGTGTGTGTAATTAGTGCCTCTCTTTGTCTGAGGCCTGGTAGATGTGTGGTAGGGCTGCTGTCTGTGCAGGTAAGGGAGATTTGGGGAGAAAATATTGATTGTATTGTGTTACTGGGAGTCTAATCAGTTTACTTGTTTAAATTTGTAGTGCGGCTGTGTCCTGATCCATTGAGATTGGTGAATGCTCTGTTGTCCCACACCAGAGAGGTAGGCTGCAGAGAAACCTAGCCTTTAATGTCATGTTATATATTATAGTAGTCATATGTTCAATCTAACCCTTTAGGAAAGACCCAGCCTTTGTCTCTCCCCTTTTTGGGCCACAGTAGAGCAGTCATCTTCACCGGTGTTGCTGTTAGGGCCCCGATGTGCAAGGTAACCTAAACTGGGATGGTAATGTAGGAGGGTTATTCCCTCTGAGGTATTCTAGCCCGAAACATAATTGATTTTGTCCATGTTTCCTTCTTTCCAGATTTAAATGCTAGACTGCTGCTTTGCCTAAGCCGCACTTACTATACAGTTTCATCAATGACTATCTACCGGGTTTGCTACTTAATTTAAGACTGTCAAGCCACCCTTCATTTTAGTGTATTGAGAACTGACTTTTATAGTATTGATGTATTTTGGAATGTCTTTTAATTCTGTATAACTTTGGGGCGCCCCGGTAGCTCACCGAGTCGACCGTGTGTAGCTGAGTTAATGTGGTGTTCATGTTGTTTTTATTTTGGTGAACATTCTCAAAACCTGTGATATTTTCTGCCATTAAGTCAAAATGGTTGTGTACAGCCAACTTGATATTGAATGAATATGTCTTAATAGTTCCGGTTTACCTGTTGTAGCAGGGGGGGCCTTAATTAATGGTACACAAAAGACGCATGAGTGACGCAGTTGCAAACTCCCGCAAAAGTTGGATAGCTCTTTTGTGCGGGTAAGACGTGTTGCGCTGTTCTCTTTCCCTTGGTTAAGCTAGCACAGTCAAAAGTAATTTATTCTGGCTTAAACTGCATGGAGATGTAAAGCTAGATCAATGCTAGCGTGTTCCTAAGTTGCGGCATTGGGTTTGGTCGGAAAAGCGTGAATTACTTGTTAAATCTGTCGGGGATTTTCTCTCAATTGCATATTTTCTGACCCGCTGCAGGGGACTGGGAGAGAGCCTGCTACCAAATGTGTACTGATTGTGCCCCGTGCTGCTCTTATAGGTACGTTATGGTGTTAAATTGTTATCTGAAATATTCTTGTGTACTTTTATGGAAGGACTGCATCGAATGAGTAACCAGACATGAAAATAACCTTTTTTTTAATGTGCATTTTTTATTTTTCTTCTGCAGAGATGACATGTTTACATGTAAACTAAATGGTGAGATGTTAGTGGAAACAAATTGAATTGTGTTTCAGTGGATATTAACTTACTTGATTATTTTCGGTTATTTTCATTTTTGTTTTTACTGTAACTACTGATTTCAAATACACACGTGTAACCACGGTAAGGGCATACATTTTGTCAATGTGCACATATTTTGGTTATAGCAGTATTTTATGTTTATTTGAGGGTTTTGTGCGGGGGACTGGGAGAGAACCTACCGTGTGTGTACTGATTGTGCCCCGTGCTGCTCTTATAGAAAATAAAGGTGCAGATCCTGAAGCTTGGTTTGACTGTCGTTTCTCAGCCTGCGAGCAACCATTCAACATCTACTACACGTGTACCATTTAAGGCTCAGTCCTTCCCGCAGCGACCCGGGTTCGAATCCAGCCCGGTGGCATTTGCTGCATGTCCTCCCCCCTCTCTCTCTCCCATTCCTTCCTGTCTCTCACTTCACTCTCAATAAAGCATAAACTGCCAAAAGTGTGTGTGTGTATATGTATGTATGTGTATGTATGTATATATGTGTGTGTGTGTGTGTGTATATATATATATGTGTGTATATGTATGTGTATGTATGTAGTGAAGCCTTAATATGTATGGTTTATGTGTCAAGGGCTTTCTGTCAGAAGATTAGTACACATTAAGGATGACGGAGTGAGAGAGGCGACCTCGTCTCGCTCTCTGAGTGACAAAGATTAATGGTTGCCTCCGACCTCCAAGTAAACTTTGAGCCAGTCGCTGACTCTGACCAAATAAAGTTTGGGAGTTATTTAAGAGACTTAAGACTTCTCTGAGATAAACTGTGTGATCGGAATTAATGAGGATCCAAACGGTCTTAAGGGCTCTTAGGGTAAAAAAAAAAAAACACCCTTGCTGAATTTAAAAGGCCATTAAGTTTTGACTGCAATGGTTATGGTTTTGCTGAGGAAAACAACATTAGCATTCACCCAGGGTTCGGGAAGTGTGCGGGAGAAAGCGGCAATTAATATCTCAGTCTATTCAGGCATTTAATGAAAATATTACGGCGTGCTAACAGAACAACTGTTTCCTGCATGGCATTCCCGCTACTTTACGTGCAACCTTTAACGGCATCTGTTTGAAAGTTCCTCGTCCTTCAGAAACGATGACGCTTTATGGATAATTACTTCCATGAACTCTTGTCAGCTTTTCTGTTCATCACAATGGACCGATAAATCCCGATTTTCCCGTCTAAGTGACCCATAATGGCCACAGTGTAACGCTGTGACATGCATATCAAGAACTTATTTGACGCTTTCCGTAATTTAGAAAATGCTGAAGTAAATAATTGGTTTTCTCATATCTGTGCCTTTGAACACGGCGCAGTGTAATTAGCTTTCTTCGCTGAAACGGCACTTTAGTGTCTGTTAGTGACTAGTGATGCAGACAGAATATGGGACCTCATAAATCGACTGTGTGTGCATATTTGTGTGTGAGGTTGGATAATATAGTGGCTGGTAGGTTATGGAGATCAAAGCAATGATGTATGGTGCCTTTCTTTTACTGTCTGATGAAGTGCATAATAGTGGGATAAAACATTGAGATTATGACTGTGAGGCAAAGGGCAAGAGACGCTGTTACGAATGGAGATTAAACTGTCCTTCAAGTATATGCTTCCAAACACCATCAGACAAGCCGAGGCACTGCAGGCGGACTCAGCAACCGCTGCAACCACACTGGTTTCAGCTTGACTTTCATTCAGTTTGGACAAATTGAAGCGTAACTCATTTCGACCTGGACCCTATTCTCCCTTCTTTTTCCATCATACCAATTAATTTGAACCAAAACATCGTCAAATGGACTAATGGACAAAAATCAACCCCCAAAACACTCAAAAGTTCACGTCGTTTTCAACATATTGATGTTACCTCAATTTTCAGTCCATCCATGACCTTCCAACTTCCATTATTTATTTTGCACTACTTTGGAGAAGGTGGCGCAGAGAGCCCAAGAGATTTTGATCGGAATTGTTTGAAAAATAAGAACAAGATGGGAAAATAAGTTCCAGGTTCAAAACTGCAGAAATGATGCTTTAAGACAGCCACTCACGGTCGACGAATGAGGTGAAGAGCATGCGGAAGCGGCTGAGTCGGCTCTTCTCGTCGGCCCACATTCGCACCACGCCCACCCCGTTATCCAGCATCACGTCGTTGGCCACGGTGCTGCAGAACTTGGCCTTGAGGTTCTCGATAGCGCTGCTGCCGTCGTACACCGCCACAAAGTTCTTCTTGCACTCGTTGGAGTGCTCCATCTGGTACTCCAGGAAGCGCAGGTAGATCTGCAGGCAGACAGGTTAGCACAGGTTAGTCTGAAGCCCAATAAACAGAATTACACCAGTTCACCTCAGAAACAACAGAGGTTGGTACCAGAACAAAAACCTGAGCCAGCAACTAGTCTTTATGTAGATAAGGGTAAGGGCATGAAATTCAGAGGTGTAGATAAAGAGTAGAATAAACTAGAGCAGAGCAGAGCAGAATAGAATAGTTCTTCCCGTGTTTACGTGGGTTTCCTCCCATAGTCCAAAGACATGCAGGTCAGTAGCCTCAACAGAAACTAAGATCTCGCGCTGGGGCTAAATGGCTGCTGGTGTTATTCGGCTTCACAGCGCCATCTATCGGTCATCTATCAGTTATCTATTGGTTCACCTGACACAGAAGCCGAAGAGCTCATCCATTGCTATGTGAGCAAGGCTACACCCTCTGAACCGATAGATGTTGCTGTGAAGCCGAGAAACACGAGCGGCCATGTTCAGTTGTTTTTGAGAGAAATGACAGGTTCGGACATGACAACAACCCCTGCGTATTGAAAACGACAGAATATTTAAGAACACAACCAGTTTGGTGTGGCGGACAACAACCGTGGCTTTAAGGGAAGTACTGTATATGTTTAACTGTTACATGTATGAAGAAGTAGGGTCGCTATAAAGGGAGCTCCCAGTGGATTTAGGCCCCGTGCGAGTGAGGTTGAGGCTAGCAGGTCAAGTGGATTGGAGACTCTAAACTGTGAATGTGAGCTTGTGTGTTTGTCTCTCTAAGGGCTTTTCACACAGCACATTCTTAGCCTAGCCCTAGGGTTGAGCCTAGGAATGCCATGCATCGTTGCTTAGCAACGTTGTGAAGTAGGCGTTTGATTTGTCTGGACAAAACACAAGTGACACAAAAGTGTTCTAAACCTTGTTCACACAGCCAACAGTTTTGGCCTGGAAGATGCAAGACTGTCAGGCTATTCTTTCTTCTAGGTGGTGGATATATCCTTCACTCATGTGGATAGACGTGATCCACTACAAAAAAAAATCTCCATTAAAATGTGCACTGACATCATCGCCCTGGAACTGCTCCACTGACGGTGAAGGGGGGGACGGGCTGCGCAGTGACAGCACCCAGGGTGATTTTACATTGCATCCTGACTGCAGGGCCATTCATAAATTCAGAGCGCTACCATAACTCCTGTTTACATATTCAGAGCATCACTCTCTTAGGCTTCGTTCATAAAGCAGGCCTTCATACTCGATTCTGAATTACTCCTCATATCTCATTTTTTTGGTTGACTGTTCATATCTATTATAGGATGTAACCCATGTCCCATACTAATCTGAACCGGCAGCTATGTTGAGAAGACACGCATGCGTACACATTTCGGTGATGTAGAGAGGGGAAAGCACATGCTCAAAAATATAACTTTTTAGAAGTACACCATCACTTTATTTTCACTCTAGAGCCAATGCAGCAGCTGGACAGTTCGACTAGGACTTCATCAGCGCTGTGGTTATTTGTAAGTTCTGTCTGAACTGAGGCGTCTCCTCAAATACCAATCAAGTCGCTATTTGTTTCCACGGTTGTGTCTGGTTGCCCTCCATGCTTACGCTGGCTCAGCCGAGCTGACAAAATTACAACAATTGTCTCAGTTGAATGACAGAGATTTTTTTATTGTCATGGCAACAATGTCGTAGTCTAAACTTCAATAGGACGAACGGACACCCAGTGATGTGCAGACATGGGGCTTTTGTCAGGGTGATGAGCGTTGCTGTAATTCCAATTTGAGTGTTCAAATACAAGTCACACGTAGGTCGCATACCTCGGGATCTGATTTTGTACCACATATCCAAGTGGTCCAGATCAGAATCGAAAAGATATGACACCATGCAGCTTTTCGTTTTGCTCTTTACACTGATTAGAAAACAGCAGATCTGTATCGCATGTGAGACAAAAATCTGAATTGGGACTCTTTCAGCTGCAGTATGAACAAAGCCTTACAGTACTCACAGTGCACGGAGACGGACGTGCAGCAGCGCACTATGGTAGCGAAATTGTTTCAGCTGGTATCTATAATGTAGATTTCCAAATGCACCAAACAAGACTTGCTTGGGCTGTGATATACTGTGGGATAGGCCAAACCATATTCACCATGCCTGGTGAATGGTACGCTCCGGTGTACTGACCTTGGACTGTGGAGGAGCCTTGATAGTCCAGATACAGTCTAGAGCATCGCCAGGCTTCACCTTCTCTTCCTCCTCCACCTGGCTGGAGCGAATTATCCCATCCCATCCACCGATCACAAACTGACAGTCTGAGGAGAGACATGGGCAACGTGGAGGGAGGGAGGACAAAGGGAGGAAGCGAGAGAGGGAAGAAGGTAGGCAGGGAGCAGGAAGGAAGGGAGAGAGATGGAGAAGGGAGCGAGAGCAAAGAGGAAAACAGATCGGATGAGGACAAGTGGAGTGAGAGAGAGAGAGAGAGAGAGAGAGAGAGAGAGAGAGAGACGGGTTTTAGTGAGTTTTTAGATGAGGGGTTTTAGTTGAAGACGTAAAGGATTTGAGGTGGAGGCAGAGGATTAGGACAGAGGGCGAAAGGAAGACAGAGGAACAAAGACAGATAGGCAGGAAAGAGCCGAATAAAAGAGGAGGTGGTGTGTTCATGTGTGAATTCCTTCGCGCGCGTGTTTCATTGGCGGGTACGTGTGTGTGTGCGCGTGTGTCCGTCCGTCGGCTTTATGTACAAGTGTGTGCATGTCAAGGTGCGTTAGCGTGCTCAGCATTCACATCAGAGTAAGCTATAGCCTCCGGTAAGCTTCGGAGTGCAGAGGGGCTCTTCAAATGGGATCGGACACAAACCGGTGAAATATTGAAGAGCTTACCTGGGATGGGGTTTAGCAGTCCGCCCACGTGCAGATGGAAATCTGGGTCTGAAATGATAAGATTGGGGAGGCACATTACTCTCAATCCACACAGCAGAAATAGGTAAGCACAGAACACAAGATAAGATCCCATTAAGGCAGGCCAGATAAAGAAGAAAGGGGACTGTTTGGAGCTAATATCTGTCGCCTGATGGGAGACGCTGATTTCCCGGCCTTTTGGTTTGGGATTGCAGAGGCTGTGATGTCGAACGTGTGTCGGCCGAAGAAAAAGAAGAGCGAAGTAAAGAGGCCTGTGATGTTTGAAAACCCGGAGAACTCACTGGCTATCTGCGGATGTCCAGTCAGCCCACGTTCAGGCAGCTTTCACAGGGAGAGAATACAACCGTGACGAGAAGATCAAATCAGATTTCTCCTTTATGGTTTAGGTGTGACTAAATGGGTTCAGTACTCCACACACCTTAGTCACAACCCTTGAAGTCTACGCACATTAGATGAAAGAGTACACACAAGATAGCAGATCAACCGCCATGTGCCAATTTGTGTCCAGCAGTGAAATCCAAAGCTGCCATTGTTAAAGAGGAACTAAACCCCAAACCCAAATCTGTGGTGAAGCCTAACATCTAATGGTCCATCAGATGTTAGGCTTCATCACAGATTTGGGTCTGGGGTTTAGTTATTGCTATTGGCTGGTCTTTGGGGCCAGCTGATGTCACCACCTGAAGGTGACCTCCATAGAAGGTGACATCACCTGGCACCAAAGACCAGCCAATAGCACATGGCCGGTTCAGTGCCCTACTTTTTTCAACACCTCATAATGCATCTCCAGCTTCCAGAGCACCGCAGACTTTCGGTCATTGTTCTTGCCCTGAGGTTGTATTCTGGTGTTACCGTCACTGTAACGGTGCAGCTTTGGTGTTCTACCTGCAATGAAAGTGTACTTGATACGGAAGCCCAGGCCTTCTAACTCCTCGTCGCTGGTGAACTTGATCCACATGAAGCGTCCCGTCGACGTGACCAGGCCCGGGTTCTTGCCCCCGCAGAAGCGATCGATGAGCGGCGAGAACCCGAACGGGCCGTCGCGGATCTCGATGTGATCGAAGCGGCACTCGAAGGACGGCTCGATGTAGTAGTTCTTGTCGAACGCCAGCTGGATCCTCTGTCTGGGGAGAGCTTTGGGGGAACACGTGAGAGAGAGGAGAGACCGAGAAGGGGGAAGATGTGTGGTGGGGCGTGGGGTGGGGGACGGGAGGGAAATCCATGACAGGTTATGAAATCAAGTTCAGAAATCATGAAATCATGCATCCAGAAAAAGCTGGGCGACATTATGGTGCATACATTTAAAGCAGAATCAAATATGAGTTAGCGATTTTGGTGTTCAGTTTCTGGACCGCAGAGTGGGCTGTTCCAAGCCAGTAGGTTGAGCTGTCCCATTAGTCAACTGTTGATGGGACCAAAATTAAGTTTAGAGCTTAGTGGGTAAAGTTATGAACTAGGACTGTCGGTACGGCGTGGTATAGGTGACTATATCTGACAATATGGGAAAGTGCGATCAGGGACCCCTGGGCAATAATAATAATTATGACTTGGGCAATACCAAGATTTTGGGTGGAGGGTACAATATATGGGCTTAATGCAATATGGGGGTAACCTAGGGTCCCTGTGCTATTCTGATGATGTGTAATTGCATGTATTGTGATTATTATGCTTTATGTGCATTGTGATTATATGTCAGCGTGAGGTATGTTTCTTTTTGAAAACGGAGCTGCTATGATGCATAACAGAGAACAGATAGTTACATAATACTGATATTGGTATTGTGTAGGACGCGGCGATACCACAGCAATCAGAAGGATTTCTTTTATATAGCACATCACAATATGGCTCACTTGTTAAATAATCAAATTCATGTTCATTCCATTGAGTCGAATGGTAATGTTGGGTCAACTGAAATTTTCAAATAATATTTCTATCATACCTTCATAGTTTTGAAATAAAATTAGCTTGTTATCATCAATTTTGTCAGCAGAATTGTGTGTCACAATATCCCGAAATCCTCATATCATCCAGACAATAAACAATAATATTGAATTATCATCCAGCCCGAGTATATTGATAATTGTCTGGTTACTATGGACGTTTAAGCTATTTAGCTTTCACAAACTTTGATTACACTTAATTTATGCTTTCCGTAAGCAGCATTTCAAGCAGTTGTCTACATCTGTGGACATTAACTTTAACCACACATACATAAAACACAAAGCACCGGACGCAAGAGGCTTTCTCTCTCTGATTCTCTTCTGCACATTAACACAAACGTGCATATACACTCATATGCGAGCATGCCTCACACAGATACATTTGCAACACACACACACACACACACACACACACGCACACACACACACACACATGAAGAGAGACAGTGTGACATGTCAACCTTTTAGCCAGTGAACCAGAACATAACAATCACAGCAGAAGCCGCAGTTCACAAGTTCACTTGTCATGTAAATCTCCGGCTGCATGTTGTGAATGGACAGAGCGCCTTAATAGCATTACTCACATACACAGCAAATACTCAACAAGGTCAATTCATGCCTGCCTTAGGAGATGAATCACACCATATAAAGAGGGGTGGTGGTGGTGTGTGTGTGTGTGTGTGTGTGTGTGTGTGGGGGGGGTTGAATCATCTCTGGCATGAAGAAGCCAAGCGTGTCTCATTAGAGTAAAAAAAGGGAGAGGGGAGGGGTGAAACGTATGTACGGCATAGTCTGTAACTGTGTCCACTAAATAAAAGGAAACGGACGATTCTCTTTGTGAATTTGTGTCTCCGTTCTTGTCTTTGAATTTGAGCCCTTCTCTTCTCCCTGCCTGCTTGAATGAGCAGCTTGTACGCCTGCACTTCCTCCTATCTGAGTGTGAACTCCCTGGTGTGTTGAGTCTCAATCCCTCGCTCTCTCTCTTTCTCTCTCTCTCTCTCTCTCTCACACACACACACACACACACGTAAAACAGATTGATACAGAAAAAGTATAGAAAAGAGTATAATCACACGATCTACTGAGCTGATGAGCCGGGGGGCATGACACAATCAATGAGCCTCGCTAACCACACATTTTGATTACAAAGCTATCTGATTACCACTTATGCCACAAGTGAGCATCTCTCTTCCACTATGAGAGACAGAATAAAGGGCTCGCCATTGAAGCCTGGATAAGAATACGACTAAGGCCACAGGGGGAGCCCTTGAGCCACATGTAAAATCTGTTCTCTACCACTCGGCCACTGCCGGGGACATGAGCCTTCAGGCACGCGCCCCATCTGCATTTCTGATCATTTGAGGAAAGGCATTGCTTTGACCTGTGGGTTTGTGGACAAGAAGTTAAATCACAGGCCGTCAATTTAATATGAAAACACATCAACCGATACCTCATGTCTCATTTTCTTATAGATGCTAATGATGATGCTTTATATTATCTCCCTCACCAAATTACTGATGATGTGATGTCACTAGCGCACACTAAAGCGCTGACAAGGACATTTATAGTACCGTGACACACCACCAAAGCTCAATTCTGCAGCAGATGTTCATCTCTTTCATGTCTCAGCCAATAGCCAAGTTATCTGACACACCCTGCCAATACAGATGAATACAGTATTACTCTGGTTAGGCCAGACGTCAGGGGCGACCCACAATGCACCACTGTGTCTGTGCGGTTAAACAAACTCAGGACGGCTCATTCGACAAATGTCAGACCGACTGCCTGCCAGCGAGCGAACAGAGAATCAGATAGGGGCTGCGTTATATAAAACAATGTCAGTCAGACTAATGACATTCACCGAAGAAGGCAATATGCCAAAAGCGTTGAAGTTGCATCGACTCTCCTGATAACAAAAGCTGTGAGAGGCAGACGGAAAGGAACGCGGCTTTACCTTCCAGGATGTAAACGCACTCCTTGTTGGCCGGGTAGGTGTTGGGGTAGTTCGGCGACGTGAACACGCCGCCGTTGATGTTGCGGACCCACGTGCCGCAGTCGTTCTGGTTGGGGCTCTGGCCGCCATGATTACTCGGGGAATCTGGACGCAGGACGGACGGATGGACGGGTTATCGAGTCG
>OMOV01032782.1:0-11217 GCA_900312565.1 Beryx splendens | reverse complement strand
CGTGTGTACACAGCTGAGGTCACTATTATAGACGCACTATGCAGAGAGAGAGAGAGAGAGAGAGAGAGAGCGAGCGGTGGTTGAGCGAGCTAGAGAGTGAATGAAGAGAGAGGACTCAGAGGAATGAAAGGTTATTTTCGGATTCTTTCACAGCGGTTACGTTCTAAAGCACAAACAAGCACACCCACACCTCCGCACAACCCTGCGGGAAGGTGCCGCATTGCCGGATTTTGTTTGAATGCAGTCCGCTGTAGCATCTCTGCTCTGCAGGTGTGTGTGTGTCCGTCAAAACACACACACCGGCAGCACACAGCAGCACTCTGCACACAGCAGAGGAGAGAGACGGAGAAGCAGGGGAAACACTGAATCACATAACAAAAACACAGCGAAGCCGTTCTCATCCCAGGTCGTCAAATACCGCCGCTTTGCATCATACAGATGCTAAAGGGTGCCTTGTGCGTCGGTATCAGACAGCGAGGGGTGTGACAAAGCAGCGGGATTTGATGACCTGGGAATGAAAACAGGCTACACACTCTGCACGCTGGTATTGGCTGGGGGCTACACACCCACTGCCCAAAGGCTGCAGCCCAGAAACGTCCCGAACACAGCAAAATAACAAGAAAATAAGAAAAAAAACAGGCAGAGGGCAGGGTCTCTGCAGATAAATACACCGCCACACACTTCTAGTGGGTCATAAGTCAAGAGTCTACACATTGTTTTTTAGGAAAATGCTGCATAGTGTGCCTTTAAGCTCTGAAATAATTTTATTGATTTTTTTCAGTTTATATTCAATTAATGCTACTTAATTAGCACTTGCTAGCCAGTGCTGTTTACTCATCAAAACCACTACATGAATGCAATCAGAGCCTCTCACACCGCCCACAATCGGTCATCAGCCGAGTTGCTCGCAGTGTGAACATGGTACCACACTCTTTTCTAAAAAGGTGCTTCTAATTATTTTTTCCAGTTTTTTTGGTGAAATGTCTCATTTAAGAACATCAAAGGTCTCCCGGTGCAGCCTACAAGGTCTGAATCTGGACCTTTGTTATGCTAGTCTATACTGGATGAGGTTTTATAAGCCTGGATGTGACAGCTCCGTTTTCCCAGGCTTGTAGATCAGTTGACCAGTGGGCGCTTTGTATCGAGCGCCTGCTAATCATCAATATCTGCGTGGTGTGGGAAAACCAGCCCGGGGTCAACGGAGCTTGCATGTGTCCCCGCTCCTACTCGTCTGACCCCGGAGAGAGGGACTTTCTGTCGGCCCGCGCGACTTCAATAAGAGCCCTCTGCTGCGGCTGAAAGGACGCCATTGTAGCAAAGATAAACTGTCCAGCGAGCAGATGAGGACGGGGAACAGAAGCGGCCCTCAGTGTGTGGAGACATCATCTATCAGCCGGAGCTGTGGCTGCTCAGTGATAAACCAATTAAAGACAGACAGACCCTCATGTTTATGGGCTGCGTTGAGAGACAGAGAGAGGGAGAGAGAGAAATATATTACTTATGAATTATGCAATGGTTGTAAACTACTTGGAAATATAACACATGTAAGTAAGAAGGTCATGAGTAGAGAAAAGTCTGATTTGATGTTTCTAAATCAAAGAAGATTCAATCTGTAAAAGTTTTATGATTTTGTCTCCCTGCTATCCATTCAAAAGTAGCAGAATTTTGAAATCAAACTCTTCATACTGTACGGGCATGTATGTTTACTGCTCTAGGGGAGTATGATGAAATTTTCAGTGGGTTATGTTAAGGGATAGTATGTATGTGCGAATTCACAATCTAAAGATAGGCCAAACCGTTGCATAATACAACACACAACTGTCCCACCATGATATAATGAAAAGCACTTAAGAGGTTCCTTCCAAAATGAGATATCCACCATTTGAAAAACATGATACCTAAGCTTACATAATGAGTGATGACCAAAATAATAAACAAATGAGGATAGTATGTAACTATAGAGTATATTTGTGAGTAGCAGGGTGCAGTAAAATAAAAGGAACAAACCAAACTTCTCAATAAGATATGGGAAATATGCTGATTCCATCAACACCTGTAGCTTGTCCAAGGAATACTTCACCCCCAAAATGAAAATTAGGTTATCTCGTCACTCCCATGTTATTATCTCCTCATCCCCATGCCAGCTGAAACTCCAGTGAGGTTTGTAGGACACAGCGAGTTAGTCCCCATAGTTCATTCTCAGCCTGAAGTTAACAGGACCGTCTTTTTTTTACAGCTCCAAAAATCATAAAATGTCCATCAAATCTACATTTGGACCCACGGTGCAATCAAAACACTTGAATCATTCTTCATGAGCTGTTTGGGGAAATTTGATGGACATTTTATGCTTCTTTTGGAGCTGTAAAAAGAACTTACTGCATTTTCATTTTGGGGTGATCTTGTAAAACACAGCTGAAAACCTGAAAACTTTCATTGTGCTGTAGTAGAAGGTTAATATGTTTGTTGGGGGTCCAGTACGGTTCCTGAATTTGGCTGTCTGCCCATGGATACAGAGCTTGATGGTCATTTGTCCAACTATACAGTATATTGACCTAGTTTAATATATGTGTGTTTCATAATGTTCAATCAACAGACTTGAGGCAGATTTATGCATCGGCAGGCTGCAGAGATTATGATTTACGATACGAGTGAGTGATGTCCTATTTGTTCTTACTCAGCATCATTTGATGCTACTGCACGTTGGCCCATAAAGGTCAATGGCCTTTCACATCAGTGATAATGCCCCACCGCGCCCTTTCTGCCACCCCCTCCTTTCTCTCTCTCTCTCTCTCTCTCTCCCTCTCTCTCACCCTGACAACTGCTGAGCTGTGGGGTTTTCGGGCCGCCAGATACACAGCATTGTGCTATCCGAGCCAGGGAGCATTACCCACCTTGCCTTTTTAGCTCCCTGACGTAATGCATCCGCCGCTGCTGTTTTTGCACTTTAGCTTATTACGAGATTGGACGTGAGATATGAGGCAACCGCCCTTCAACAGGATTCAAAGGATGAACAACTTCCTATGCTCTACCGGCTTACATAAAATGTTGTGTTACAGAAACTCATTATGTTTTCTTGATCATACTCGAGTTAATTTTTCTCATTTATGATGATGTGTATCAGTTTTAAAAGGGTTCGGTGATTCTCCGTGCTTGGCCCAGATCAAAAGAAGGAAGTTTTATGTTCGTGCTCGGGCAATTTTCCACCAAATCAGCCACTATCTCTGTTCTCCTGATCTCTGTTCTGTGGGGAAGAGATAACCCTGATGTCCCTACCTACCGCTCAGCTTGCTAAGATACATACTGATGATGCTCACAAGATCTAAATCAGACTACCTGCAGACATGAAACACAGTCTGCTCTCTGATTCAAAGGCCCCCTATTGAGATACATATCCATCTTTTAAATTTAAAAAAAAAAATGTAAATAATGCTCATTTTTGTACTGTATTTTGGTGGAAGGGTTCATTCTTCACCCTAAAAAATGCCAGGAACGTTACCGCACAACCAGATCTTTGTGCTTCATTATCATCTTGAGTCAAGCCAAAGCTAATTGCTTATTTTATCTTGCATAATGTAATGCAATACAGTTGTCTCTCATTTAAAATGTTGAGCTTATCCTATTATATATTTTGCAATAATAGAACTGTTTCTTCACACCATATTGCACTGGCACACAGATAATTAACTATTTTAATGACTTGGCTGGCAGCCAGGGACGATATTTTGGTGAGACAGCCATATGTTTTAGTGATGAATGTCTGTGATATGAGTTTCCCCCTTCGTGTGGAAGGACATGACAAGAGAGTCCGTGGTGGCACTGTACTCTTTGTCCTGAACGTGAATCACTCTTCATCATTCTGCATGCTTTGATATAACTGAAGATACTGCAAGAGAATCTCCTCCTAAAGAAGCTCAATCTTCAAATCTTATATTTACTTGAACAAATGCCAAAAAGGTGAAATTTGGTTGTTTCCAATTGAAATTAACTTGTTTCAATGATATTTTTTAATCAAGTGAAAATATCTTGATACTTGTAGACTGATAAGCCATGGTGTTACCTCATTGACAGATTTTAGGACTCAGTATAAGACAACCTTTTGGCTTTTTTTTTTTGGCAGTGCAAATGCCATGGACACAAGCTGATTGCGCAATAAAAATGACGTCATCAAATATGACGCTGCATGTGAACCCCTGCACATACTTTAAATTGTAATTCACTCCCTGTCCCTGTCTGGGCGGGCTGCACACGGCTCTGCATGACGCCTGTTTGCCCAGTTTTCTCTCAGTGTCCTCCCGGCATTTTCCCATCGTAGACACACTGCTGGTTTTGACCCTCAGCCCACTCCAGCTCTCCTCCACTCTCCACTCTGATCCGTGACTCACAAAGCCCATTTAACCTTTACCCGGAGAACTGCCAGCCAACGCTCAGAGCCTCTGTTGCTGCCCACTGGCTGCAAGCGCCGAATATCACATTTCTTTTTTCTGTTTTTCTGTTTCTTTGGAATTGCTGGGGAATATGGCTGCTGGCTAAATGTGTGCTGCTGTGAGTGGGATGTTTTGTTCTTTTTCACGTATTTTCAGCTTGATGCAGCCCCTGTCTCTCTGTCTGTCTCTAACGATGTCTATCATGTGCACAACTTGCCTGAAAATAACCGTTTTCTTTTTGTTTTGTCCATGAGTTACCTTGTAAAACACTGATTTGGTAGCATTCTCCAGCGGCAAATATTGCTTTGCTCAAGTTAGAGAGAGGGAAGGGAGAGAGAGAGAGAGAGAGATACCGTAAATTGGCTTATAGACCAATAGTATTGATGACTGCAACCTATTGCTCTGTGCTTTCTGAACCATAGTCGGAATCCCCTTCCCTTCTCACTTCTCTCTGTTATATTCATTCGAGCCACTCGCCCGTTACTACTATGGGATATATTACCTGCAAGAAAGTCACTCTACAAAAGGGCCATTAATAAGTGGAAGGCAAGATAATTTTCTTCAATGGGTATCACATACTTTTCCCACGGTGGTTTCCTCACATATTTCAGGTCACAGTATAGGCATCAGGTGTCCTGGGTGTGACTTGTAAGTGTTGGATCGCATGAACCATCAGTGTTTAGGTCAGCGATGATACAGTTAATACCGTCTTCCTGGGATCATCCTACCTGTGTGTGGTTTCCTTAAGTAACTCCTTATCCTTTGGAGTCTGACACAAAGGGCAGGAAAGTAGTCCAGTTTTGAGTCCAAACTGTTGCTGTTAGTTAAAAAAAATCACCTGCTACTTATTATTCACCAATTATTTTACCAACTAATTTTTTTAGAGATTTTTTAGAGTAGAATAGGATCTCTGTATGATGGTTGGCTACCATGACAGACCAGCATTTGGCTTGATGGCCGGTGTTAATTTCTCAAACTGTTCTGATAACTGAAGAATTGAAATGCAGCTCATGACCTCTTTTCTGATCTCTTCAGTGTGTTAAATATAGCACAGTCCTAATATCTAATGCTCTGCTCTATCTATCTATCTATCTATCTATCTATCTATCTATCTATCTATCTATCTATCTATCTATCTATCTATCTATCTATCTATCTATCTATCTATATCTGTAACTCTGGCCTACATTAGACTACACATCAATGAGAATATAATATAGGCTACATCTCCCCTTGCGCCCATGAGGCCAGTAACAATGTAGACCACTATTCACTTCATCAATGCCGTATAGCACTGAGCAGCCTGGTCTGATGAAATTTCGTGAAATGAGCACGGCGTGACCAGAAACAGGCAGTAGTTTGACATTGAAATAGCGCAGTTGGACTTAATGGTATGGACGTCAGGATGGCAGGTGGGTGCATGATACTGTAGTTGCTTTCCTCTCTGGATGGTTCAATTCCCACCTCATGTGAAAAACGTTTTCCACTGAAGTTTAGCTCAACCAATGCAATTATTTCTGCCTCCGAGAAATGTTTGCATAACTAGAACTCCAAACTGGTCGGGCTGACCCAAGCTCAGGGTCTGTTGAGTTTATAGCCTGCCATGTTCTTGTCTACTGCTCGGTTTGCAGCACTGGGGATGTTCTGCAAGCTACCTAGATTGTCTGCCTAGGTAGGCTCCCTCTAGGTTTGTAGCCTTGAGAGAAGACCAGTTTGAATTATTGATATCCTCTCGCTATATATGCAAAAATATGTCTCTTATCTTCCAGCTTGGAAGCACTACCACATATCAAAGCCTGTCCACAAAATACTATGCTGAGTGATGAATTATTGAGTAGTTTACCAGTCTTGTCTGTTGCAACCCCAATCCTCCATTCAGCAGGGTCATATTTGGGATGATGGGGAGGGAGATATAGTGTCGTTGTACTGTCAGAGGGATACTGGCTCTAAATCAGGTTTAGATTTCTTCTTCTTTCTTTTTTTTCCAGCAACATTTTTCTGTCGAAATGAAAACACAACGTTCAGACTCAGGTCATTGCACATTCTATAGAAGGCTCCAGTGGCAATATTTCTGTGTTGTGCATGTTTTCTTTCTGTTTTTTTAAAAATAGAAACAAAAGGAAAGTGATTCTGAACATGTTTGAGCGTGGGTTATTTTTCCCGTTTGGATTGTTATGCTCTATTGGTTCTACACACCACAGTTACTGTTCCATCTGAGTGAGCGCAGTGTTTCTTCCCCTCAGTTTCCTTTTACTACAGATTGCCTCCTTTGTTTTTCATCTCACATGTGGAGAACCTGACAGAGCATCAAGTGATGCCAAGTAAAAGTG
Source organism: Beryx splendens (assembly GCA_900312565.1). Classification (NCBI taxonomy): domain Eukaryota; kingdom Metazoa; phylum Chordata; class Actinopteri; order Beryciformes; family Berycidae; genus Beryx; species Beryx splendens. The sequence goes on along the minus strand of OMOV01032782.1, from coordinate 4,463 downwards.
GCAGAGAACTGGACGGGCCAGTGAGCCTGTCAGGGAACTTGATGGAGAACTTTCCAAAGCTGAAGTGACTTGGGTACATTTTGCCATTGCAAAATATTACTTAACAATTCACAGTTGATGGTCTCTTATGATCAGCCCTTTATGTGATAGGCTAGCATTGTCACGTTGAGGTGTGGTGAGGACCCAAATGCAGGACAGCGAGGCAGGTGGTGATCAAACCCCAAGACTGGGTGTTTAATGTACAGGTTGCAGGTGACACAGGAAGCCAAAGACGAGAGCTCTTCACACATAAACTGACACATGCAACAGAGAGCAACGATCCGACAAGACTGACGGGGGAACAAGACTGATATACACATGGGGGGTGATTACAAATGAGACACAGCTGGGGCAGACAGGCAACATGGTACACGTAGAACTAAAAGAACTGGACAGGGAATCATGATACACATAGAAATACAAAAACTAGACAGTGAAACAGGGACTGAAAGTCACAACTGTGACAGGCATGGACAAGAAGCAATGTTGCATTTTTTTGTTCTGAAAATTGCAATTTCATTGATGAAGCCTTTTCTGTTTATTTTGTTCTCAGAGCTTATAAACAATCAAGAAATGTTTCTCTGTGGAGGAGAGAAAATGAGATGCTAATGCCTTGGATTGTGTTAGTTTGAAACAATTTTAATATTTTCTCAGACATGCAGCTTTATTTGTAGGCCAGGGATTCTGCACAGCACCAGAATATCTTGTTTAGAAATATTGTATGTCTGAAGATATTTCCCTCAAAGAAAACACAATTGCACCCTTTTGTAATTTGTACATTGCAGTAGTTAGTAGTTAGTACTTATTATTAATTGTGCAGCACGACCACAGAACCAAGTAAAACCTCTCAGGAAGAGCAAACACCCAAATTGAAAGAAAACTAAAGATAAAAAATGTACCATGCAGATAAAGGTGTTTATTTTCTTACCAACATTTTTCGACTTCATCCGGATGTCATAAACATTGTGTATTCGCCTCTAATAAAACTGTGCCAGAGCATGTAGTGTGCGCTTTAACACATAGATTGATGGTGTGTAACGGGTATCTTGAATCCATAAGTGTCAGCACATGGGGTTGTATTGACACTGCTGTTATTGATCCTGTGATTAGGGTTAGGGACCCCGAGGGCATCAGCATCGCTGAAAGCAGAGCCCCCTGTTTAAACAGCTCTGTGATCCTCTACAAGCTCATTAACACAGGCTGGATGGAGTCGAGTGGGTTAACTCGGTTTGTTTAGCCAACATCCCGGGTTAGACAGAACCTCCTGTAACCAGAAGGGCACAGGTTCACGCCCCGCAGTGAACAGCTACATGTTCTGTGTGCGCCTATAGAGACATTGAACCCTGACCTGCTCACTCTTCCTTTTTGCCGATGACTGAAATCTGACTCCTGACTGTATTGTAATACAGAGACACACTCTGTTTATTAGCTGCAAACCAAATTTACCCAGTGAGACAGTAAAGAATCGGCTCGACTTGAATGAACAATGAATTAATAGGAGATGGCATGATGTAACTATTCAACAAAAAGAGGCAGGGCCGTTGAAAAACCACCGAACATAATAGAGGTCACATTTGCGCAGATGGAATTGTGGACTGACTGACCCTCTGTAAACCCTGGACTGCTTTGCTGCAAGATACACTCATTAACTCCGATAGCATCTGTTTTTAGAGTACCACAAAGTGCTGACTGGGGCCTTTGTATAGAGGTGGCTGCAGCCTCCCTTTTACAGCGGGGACCATGCTGTCTGGCCTGCCATGAGCTCAGCGCCACTGGCCAACAAGGCAATGGAGCCCTGTGGGCAGCCGTGAATAGTCTGTGTGTGTATGTGTGTGTGTGTGTGTGTGTGTGTGTGTGTGTGTGTACGTGCAAGGAGAGACTGCTAGCACCCTGCTTTGAAAGGGTCTGCTAGTTTGGCAGCTCCTATACTGAGCCTAGCAGTGTTTTCCTCCCAGCGCTATTGATCTGGGCTCAGATCTTTGCATCTGTGTCTGTCTTAAAAGGTAAACTATCATGGGATTATCAGACTAAAGTCGTAAAGCTTGACATCATCCATACGCTGCAAAAAAAGTCTAGCTAGTACTGAGGCATACAATCTGTTTTTCTCTTTAAAGTCCCTATGAAATAAACTCACATGCCGTTTATTTCCTGGAGTATCTTTCATGGTGACCTCATGCTGCACTAGTAGGCATAAATATACATTTCTAACCAATAAAACCATCCAGATTTTTGAACAGTCCCACCCCTCCCATCAAATAAAATTGCCTTTCTCTCCCCGACTCATGTTCCATTGGTTTAGACTTTTGAAAGATCCCTCAATGCGTTATGTCCCGTCCCAACATCCTGTTTCAACACGAAATGCATCAAATGGAGGAAGTAAAAATGTCATTTCATGGGGTCTTTAAAAATCTGCCAACAGGGTTGGATAATTTCACTTATTTACTTGATAATATGGACATTTTTTGCAGTGCAGGAAACGCCCGGAGCCAGCTCAAGGCCAGACCTCCTGGTAGTCCTGGAGTAGGGGTCCCTCGGTGCCTCCTTCCCCTCTTATCGATCACCTAAAGTGGGTTTGACTTTTAAGCCAGTCCCCCTTGCCCTGGAGGGCTAGGCCTGAGTCAGGCTAATTAGGAACAAAGCAATGTGTTTGTTTCTGTCTCGCCATACTCTGCTGTCAGCAAAGGATAGCAGATGTTGTTGGTATAGCTGGAAGGGTACAAACCCATGACTGTCTTGCTTTAATTGCACTCGACACTTTAATACGATGATTAAATAGTAGAAGCAGGTGCAACATAAACATGGTCTCTACACTGAAGACATGGCATTATTGTTGCGGTTAAGGATGGGATGGTAAGGTGTGGAATTAGCTGATCTACTTTTCAAGATGATGATACATTCATAATACAGTGACTCCTATCAGACTGCTGTAAGAGACATGGGAGGTCTTTTCAAGAATATGGAACACAAATATTATTAATAATACTAACAATTCGTGCTATTGTGTAAAATGTTTTTTTGTTTGATCATTTTGATGGTTGTTGGACACGGGTTGGAGTTCCTAGTTTATTTTGTTTTACGTAGGAGGGAGTGATGGAGAGACGAAGAAAGAGGAAACGGGGAGAAGGATTTGTGGAGGTGGGAGGGATGGTGAGAGATTGGAAGGTGTGACAGAAGCATCTCTTGAAATATTGATTTACTCTCTGCTCTAAAAGTCGATTTAAGCCGAGGGAAAGATCCAGTCAAGCCTCAAGATTTATGCCAAATAATGAGGTCATTGGGATACATAGACAGATTTTTCTCGGCAAATTTTCAGCTAAATTGTCACAAATGCATCGCATTAGCGTAACAGCAGGCATGCTGTTTCACAGGCATTTTTATCCCAAGGGTTTTACAATGTTTTTTAAAATAGACAGTTTCAGTTGGGATGGTCCCAGCGGGAAAGGGCCTTAATCCTGTTCCTGTGCGGTGTTAGTGTCATCTTCATCCCATTGTGCTGCGCACGATAAGCCTGCTTGTCCATTTGTTTAAGTGTAAGCTGCACATCATTCTGCGATGCAAGTAAATGATGGGGGTATTAGCATGTAGTGAACCTGTGACTCCACAGACTGAGATGGCTGGTTCTGCGGTTTCTGTTTTGTCTGTTGCATTTGACTGCAGGTCATCGATGTTGTTGCATTGTCAATTTGTTTAATGAAAATAAGGACGAAGGTGAGAAGCAAATGTGGTGTGTGTGTGCGTGTTTGTACGTGTGTGAGTGAATACATGTGCAAGTATGTAGCTGCATGTGTGTCCAAGTCATGCTACAATGATCTCACACACCACAGCAAGGAAGCAACGCCATTACTGCATACTGAACCATGACAGCATACAAATATTTCTGACCAAAGTCTTTCATTAGGCTGCTCAGGTGAGTTCAGGACTGTCACTGGCTCCTGTTGCTTCATTCAACCTCTTTTGTTAGCCCACGAAATGTAGCCGCATTAACAAAGTCGAGAGCTACAGAGGCGAAAGGCACGCAACGGGTTATTGAGTGTTTATTTGGCCTCGAGGGCAATAAACGAGTACAACACTTACAAACGTGAAAGCAAAGCACACAGGCATATTCACTCAACTTCATTCACACGAGAGCCCAGCAGTACATAATGCTGCTGTTTAGATAGTGGCCTATTTTGTCCGCTCAGAGCCTCAAGTCCTTTTGCAGAAGTAGACTGTTAATGTCAAGTCTAGCCGGTCTAGAGAAGTGCGTGTATTAGAGCTTTCACATTCAATGTAGCGGAGTTGGAGAGTAGAGCGTAATTAGTCACATTGTGTTATGCGTGGCTGTCACACATACACAAGTACGCACGTACGCACGTACACACACACACACACACACACACACACACACACACACACACACACACACACACACACACACACACACA
>OMOV01032744.1:0-12267 GCA_900312565.1 Beryx splendens | reverse complement strand
GCTGCCGGTACATGTCCTTCAGCGTGATGTGCAGGCCGTCAAAAACCACCGTGTCGTAGTTGAGTTTAGAGGAGAATTTATAATGAATATGAGCCATGCCGGCAGTGAACAAAAGCCAGTCCCACCTGTCAGAAAGCCAAGAGCTAAACTGCAGTCGCTGACAACAAAATGGTATCTAGTTAACTGACGGAAAACCCAGACTTCGGCAGGCAAAGTTAGCTAGCTGGCTGGCATTAACAGTTAGCGACTGGCTACACTGGAAGTCAATGGGCTAGGCTAACGCGCTAGCTAGCTGATTAACACTGCCCAACAAAGTGCCTCGCACAAGATGACATTCCCCAGCGTCTTGTGTAACAGCAGCAAAGTGTCAAATCAATGTAGATTCAGTCAATTCCGGTTCAAATTTTAACTTTTATTCCTCCCCATGTTGCTATCCTCAAATGTTCGTTGACAGAAATCACCAGCTGTTTCCACAAGCAACGACTCGTCATCACACGACCTCGCGCTGCCTTCAGGTGCTCCTCGCCACCTCCTCCATCAGTCCCGTGTGCGGCTCCAACGGCGTCACCTACCTGTCCGCCTGCTTCGCCGGCTGCAGCAGATCCGCCAGCGCAGGGGCCACGTCAACCGTCTCTCAGGTCTTCACCCTGCCACATTCCCGCACAAAGGTCTTTTCATAGTTGGAGACAGTTCCTTCACATCAGCAAAAATGGAAATAGAGTCTCTGGGGTGGATACAGTCTTCCACCTGATGAGCAGCGAATGGTCAAACGCCACATAATGCCTCAGACAGGGTTTTTCTATTGCATGATTAAAATGTTCCATATACTGCGGCTTTTTAAGCCTGCCTAGTTCAAAGTTAAGACTTCAAAGTTAACCCTGACTCTCAGTATTTCACAGTTCTGTCGTCAGTTATCACATGCTGGGTAATCAAGTGGTGCCATGGCTCTTTGAGACCTGATGCTGACTGCGGATTAATGTCTTCTTTATTCAAATCATATGCAGGGAGAATTGCTCTCAGCTCAGTAGCGTAAAATATCACTATTACTGCTGTATAACCGCTGCAGTCAGAGCAGTATTTTTTTATTTGAAGTTCAGATATATTCATCACTTAGTTACTTAGTTAGTGTTGTTGCCAAGTTTTTCCTCCAGTATCTGTTGAAACATGAAAAACGTATGGAGTAAATGAGCAATAGCATGTTTTCCCTTGAATTCATACAACTTGTTTTTGCATTGTGTAAATGTTTCTCCATGCGTTGCTGTTCACAGAACCTGACGGGATGCACGTGTATATCCAGTGACAGTGAATTGGCCACAGCGGTTCCAGGGAAATGCCCGACCCCCGGCTGCCAGGAGGCTTTCCTGATCTTCCTGTGCGTGATCTGTGCCTGCAGCCTGATCGGAGCCATGGCCCAGACGCCCTCCGTTATCATCTTAATCAGGTACGATTGTGTGTGAGCGTGTGTGTGTATGTACATTCATGTGGCTGCATTCCTTTTGTGTACAGTATGTGATTAGGTGTGTACATACATGAAATTCTTTATTGGAAAATAAAGTGAAAGTAGAGGTACTGATTTTCTCTCTCATACCCGCCTCTCTTGAAGGACTGTGAGCCCCGAGCTAAAATCCTACGCCCTCGGAGTGCTGTTTCTCCTGCTCCGACTCCTGGGTAAGAAGCACTGTATCTGAACTTTATATGAGGCTATATATGATTATAAAATATGAATTGCTATAGCTGAGCCAAAAACAGTGCTGCGTATCTACAGCTGTTGTTCCTTGCTCCATGTACATTCCAGTTCCCATTAGAAGATGTTTTTGTATGTAATTGTACAGGAGTAACTGTTATGGAGCAATCACCATAGCCATACCATACTCTTCACAATTACAGCTCAATTTAAACACAATTACAGCTCAATTTAAGCACAATTACAATGTCATGCTACCTCAACAGAGGAAATGTAGAAAATAACTTCCTAACTTACTATTATTAGACAAAATGCCATCTCAGGTTTAAGTATATCACAGAATAGAATCAGCAGATAAAGGGAATAAGCATGGCATTGACCCAGAATAAAGAAAGAAGTTATTTTTCTTATCTTTCTTATGTCTTTCTTATCTATGTTTTTCTTATCTATCTGAAGCTTTTTGTGGAGAAATATAGATTAACTACACTGTGATGAGTTATTGGGTCCAATCAATCGTTTCTCTGTTCTACAGGATTTATCCCCCCTCCTCTGATCTTTGGTGCTGGGATCGACTCTACATGCCTTTTCTGGAGTTCAGAGTGTGGCGAAAAGGGTGCTTGCTTGCTGTATGACAATGTTGCGTACAGGCACCTGTATGTGAGCCTGGCCATTATTCTCAAGGGCATCGCCTTCCTCCTGTACACCACCACCTGGTACTGCTTGCGCAGGAACTACAAGAAGTACATCAAGAGTCACGAGGGCTACATGACGGCAACCGAGTTTTACCCCTCTCTCACGGACATGGATGGTCCCAAACTAGCCGACAGGACGAAGTTTATATATAACCTAGAGGACCACGAGTTTTGTGAGAATATGGAGTCAGTTTTATAGTGTGTAAAGCAAGAGAAGGACAACATAGAATATTGAAATTCTCTCAAAAGGAATATGTCATGATTTTATTCCTCTTTTCTTGAAAGGATAAAAAAAAAAAAAAAGTTTTGATAAAGGTGATCTATTTAACGGCCCATTCAGGTCACAGGAGACCGCCACTGCTCTCTGCTCCACATCCTCGGTCACTGTTGAAAGGGTCCATTTTAGTCGTTATCTTATCAGCGAGGTGTTGTCCAGTGCCAGTGAATTCCTGTGTTGATTTGGTGGTAGAAGACAACTACAGTACTGTCTGGCTCAGTCCTAAAGTCCTAGTTGAGTATTAGTGGGTTGGACACGATGCTACAACTATAGTTGCCATATTCTTTTAGGTCTGTCATGATTCCAGTGGTCTGTGTTGAAAATGACAGTTTCCTTTCAGTCAGTGCACTGTGTGTCCTGTCTGTCATTCTTCTCTCAGAAATGAGATTGTTATTAAAAAGAAAACACAAAAAAAAAACACGTTTGGGTGGTTCTTCATTTATTCATATTTAAAAGTTGCCAAGTGTTTACAAACATAGTTAATTCTTTAATGCATTTTATTTCCATGGCGCAGAAAGGTTTCTTATGAACTGTAAAAGAGAACAGAATCACTCTCAGTGGGTTATTACAATGACCTGTTAGATGCTTTTAATTGTCAGAAAATCAAGTCTAGTAATAGACTAGTGTTTTATGTCATCATACACTGTTCAAATTCTTGTTCTCTTGCTGGATCATAGACACTGTTTTTGATACTGCTTAGACTAGACTGTGAAGTCTGTCTTTCACAGGTGCAAACGTTGTGCAATTCATATCTAATACTTACATCTTTATCACTAGTCTTGTGTCAGACTACAGGTTTGTTTTTCATTATAGCAGTTTGTTGCATTTCCATGTTTGTTTGTTTTTTCATCTGCAGAGTTTATTCAGCCTAATATGTCTTAATGAGGGATTATCCAAATAAGAATGTTATTTATATTTTCTTTTGACTTTTGCACCTAGTGGAAGAGCAAAGAAAACAATCAAGAATATTTTTATGTTTTGACATTGAAGTAAAACAGATTAGGAGTAATATATTTCTTTCATTAGGCTCAGAATGTGTTATTAGATTGTATTTGAAAGGACAGTATCAAAATATATAATCTAATTGTATGAATATGTGTGTGAGTGATATCACAGAAGATTTGGGACAATTCATAGCAGTGGAAGTATGTTGCGAGGAAAAACAAACTAGGCCTGTAATATCTGGAATAGAATTTACAAAATGCTACAGGAGGATGTGTGTACGCTGTCAGACAAGACAAATGAGATGAAGAACACACTGAATTTATTCCTGTGTATGTATTTGAGGAAATCTTTAACGCTACTCGGCACATACGACTTATGTTACTGATCTCTCTACAGTTACAGTTTTGGCATTGTCCCTTTTCTTACACTTTTTGTATGGCAACATATCATTTATTTTACTCTGGAAATAAATTATTTTTCAGAAAATAAACTATTTGAAGTGTTATAGTTTTCATTTTGGAGACGATGAAATCTCAAACCACTGTATATACAGTACATGTGAGTATAATATGTAAAAGATGCATCGTTAAGTTTTGTATTCTTGAATTCCCTGACCCTGCGATGTGAAAATCTCATGACACAGCAGTGCCGCACAGGCTTTGAAACACAATATTTCACATAATTACTTTATTTATTTTCCTTAAAATACAGCCATGCTTCCTCAGGAGTTCTCAGACTGCTGGGGGATCAGAAAACTAAAAGCTTGTAGATTCCAACTGTCGTTTTCTATTTATAGCTCATCAAAAAAATCCACAAAACCAACACAGCCCCGCCAACTGCTAACACAATATGATGTGCAAGATTGGCCAGAGAAATTAATGAGCTACATAAGTACTGTGGATCTCATATTTTGATTTGCACAGCAGACTAAGAGCTTCACATCTGATTATGGTATTCACTATTGGCAAGTATATGGGAGCCACTGAGAATCTGAGAAGCCAAACCCAAATGAGATGCTGGATATCATTTTATATCCAAATATCTTTCAAGTAAACAAAGTCAAACATGGATTCCCATCATTCGCCATTCCACTGTTTTGGGGTTTGAGTGCCGCTGTGTGTGTGTGTGTGCGTGTGCGTGTGCATGTGTGCTGCTTCGTACTCGATGTTTAGTGTCTTTGGAAAAGCTTGAGCCAACAACCGCACAGAACTTTGATCTTGCCTGCTTGCAAAGTAGATTAGGACGGTTATTGATGTGGCTTAGATTCTCTGCTCAGCCGTGACAAATGAACAGACCCAACACTGCTGAGGGAGGGAGGAAACAAGGTTTCGGGAGATCTACAGAGTTCATCTTCACTTGCATCCGCAATGTGTTTGGACCATATTCTGGTCCAGAATCCTTCATATTTCACAGACTTTAAGGTGGCTCAGCAAAAAGATATAGGAAGATGTATGTATGCACAGTATGGATTTACATGGATTTACAAAGCTGCCAAGATGCAGCCAAATATTGTCCCGTGTTTGACGGTAACAACAAAAACTTCAAATAGAGAACCTCTAAAATGTTAGGTGAATCCAAAGGGAAGGCTCCACCAAGAGTGGATTTAAAAAATTGGTTCATTTTGAGAAAAGGGATTCTGATCTAATTTTAACTTTTACCTCGATAAATGCTTCAAGTTCAAGTTTTGACTGAAATGTCGGCCATATGTGAGCGAATACTTGCATTCGTTAAGTGAATAGCGAGGAATAAGAAATGATATTTCTTTCTAGTCACCAATCACATTTCCTCTGATAGAATATTTTAAAAGGGCATGCTCCCAGTTTCAGTAAGGACACGTTCATCCTAGACTTGCACACAGCAGGTGGGCTTGGTTCGTCCCGCCATGCTGCCACTGTAATGCATGAACCACATTAAAGGGCCGCAGAAGCTCATGTAGAATTACCGGAAAACCTCAACGGCTTAGTTTTAGAACTAGCCCAGTGAAAGTAATGTGGAACATCGTGTGTCATTTTACATTATTTCATTTCAGCTATTTTGCTCAGTTTCTACTCATAACAACACTTACAACACACCTTTTAATGATCCATCAGCTGCCAGGTTGTTGTATCACACTGCACATAATTAATATGAAGACTGATTAAAGAAGCTAATTTCTCCAGAGGCCTCCGCCTGGTGTGTTCACAACATTAAAGGAATCAAAATAATGCCTTTGTACTGTAACACAAGTCCCTCCTCAGATCTACTGAGCCAAGGCCAAGCGTTTTTAGTGCTGCTTACCGACTGCCAACAAAACTCACATTCATTTGCTTTTTATCTTCAAACATTGTCAAATACAACAGTATTTAAGTACAATCTGCTTTATTGGAAAGAATTACACATTTCCATTAAATTATGCATCTCACTTTGCAAAAGACAATAAATAATGCATAATTATATTCAAAATTGTAAAGTTTTGTTCATATACTGTAGCAGCCACAGAAACATCCTCTGTTTGTACTCCTGTGAAAACATCATGGTGTAATTACTATCATTTCTAAGTGCTCAAACAAATGAAATAATGGTGTGTGTGTGTGTGTGTGGGGGGGGGTGTCTGAGGGTTGTCTGATGGATGGAAGTCTATTAATAGCACAATGAGGTTCTTCAACAAAAGAAATAAGCTCATGCATGACAATAGCTAGTCTCAGTAGCATTGGCCTCAATTAACAACACTTTGACATGCACCTCACTGCTTGTCACACCAAAACCCCACAAAAGCAATTATCACTCGTCGGACAAGTGTCCTTGTAGAAAGTCAAACACGAGAAAAGCCACCAACCTTGAAATAGAACACACACTGCAGGCAGGGATTTGTTCCTTTTATCAATCTATTGGTGGAGAGCCTGGCCTTATTTTCTCAGACACTTGAGGGCAGAAATTTCAATGAATACTAATCTACTGGACTGACTGTGTTCAGCTTGCTGACATTTAGATATTTACAGCTGGATGCCTATTTCCCAACAATAAGGTCACACACTGGATAAGACAGATGCAAATGTGAGATGTGAGTCTCAAATAAAACCGTTTTACATTTACATGTTTAATGTCATTTTAAATCACTGTGGTGCATATAAAGTACAGAGTGCACAGTCTTAATGTATAGATTTTTGTATACATAGGAATCACAATAGTGACTTGGCAGTACAGTATTCTTGGTAACACTTTACAATTAGGGTTGACTAATTAATGCTTAATTAACCAGCGATTAAGCATTAACTAACTGCAAACATGTTTGTTAGTAAGTATGTCTTAGTCATGGTCAGCTATGAACATTAACTAATAAATTATGATTAATTATAAGTGAAGTAGGGGTGTTCTCCAAATTACTTACAGGGACACTAAGAGTGGTAAGTAATGGTATGATTTCAATAATTTACGCTTAATTAATATGTAGATTATGAAGTGTAAATTCTTATGAAAAACACTGGACATCTGCTCTTAAGGGAGGAAGACTGAAGATGATCAGGCAGACATAGGAAATGTCCTGCCAGAGAGGCTTCATACAGTTATAATAGAAAACATCTGTAAACAAACATAAGAATAATTTATTAGTAAAGATTTTATTTACTGGTTTGTTCATTACGTGCTTGTCAATTTATTCTTGATACAGCAAGTACTGACACTAGCCCTTGATATGTTCCCTGATTAGTTAGTATTTTATTTTTGACTTGTGCCTACACATTACAATAATCATTAGCAGTATACTTTATACATTATTCTTATTTGTGGCTGCTGCAGAGTTAATGAAAAACTAAAATATTACCAAATGATGAATTAAACTGGTCGTTAGACACTGTAGTTATCAATTAATTATTAAGTAGGCCTATTTATACATTACTCAGCATGTAAGTTGACAGTGACTGCAGCACACTTGTTAACATGTGGTTTGTTAATGCTTAATCACGTGTTAATTAAGCATTAATTCGTGAATGTAAAGTGTTACTGTCAAGGTTGTATCTTAATGGAAGTAAAAGGGAGTTTTGCTGTGATTACAAATTTAAAACTTTCACATTTTAGGTGACGGATGATAACTGTGACAGAGTGGCAAAAACAAACAAAAAAACATTATTACGTTCCTCAGGGGGAGAGACATTGAGTGTGTTTACATGCACACCAATACCCCAATTACTGGGAGTAATCAGCCCAAGGCCATATTTTGACTGTTGAGCTGTTGGTGTGAACTGAACTGGTGAGTGAAACCTGCACAATAGGAAAGGATGGCTGTACTAGAATGTGAGCAACTGCAACGTAACCCAATTCCCAATTCAAATCTGAGTCTGACTCATACTGGGCAGCTCCCAGTGTGTGAAGCAGGTGCAGCAGGTGTTTCATCAGGAAAGAGTAAATATGCCCAGTCGGCTTTCCCTGGATAAATATAGGCTTAAAAAAATACTCACTGAAAAATACAGACACAGCAGAGCCAGTGACAGTTACAGTGTAATGCAAAACTATTTGGTTTAAGAACCTGTTCTATTTCCTTTTCCAAGATCAGCAGTCAGCATCCTGCCACTTTCTACATCTGACAAACTACATTTTCACTGACAGCGCAAGAGAAATGAGAAATGTAGCCCTCACAGTCCGCTGAAAGGCTTCAATATAGTTTCTGGCAGTGCCCTGATGGAAAAGGACAGGTGTTCCCAAAATGTTTCACCTTAAAGGAATACGTCACCCCAAAATGAAATGTCATCGAAACGCCATTCAACTTTGTAGGACCACCAAACACACAGCGCCTTATATCGCCCATAGTTCAATCTCAGCCTTCTCCCATGAAGCTGTTGAAGTTAACAGAGGCTTCCAAAAAAGCACATCCAATTTCTCCAAACAACCCGTGCAGCATAATGCAAGTGTGTTCTAGCCAAATGATTACACTGTGTGTCCAAAAGTCTAATATGTGCATCATTGTCTTGTATATTTTTCATGCTTCAACAGTCGGCCTACAGCGCTCTGGTGGAATATTCTGTTTCCTTTTGAGCTGTGGGCCAAAAAGAAGGGCTTGAGGGTGTGAGAAAGCTGAAATGGATCTACGGAGGCAATAAACCTGCTGTGTGTTTGCTTGTCCGATACCAGCTTCACTTCATTCAACCCCTCAAATACATATATATTAGATCACAGATCCCCATTTGATGAGACTGCTGCTCTCTGAGAAGAGAGAGATGATATTGCTTGGTACAAATGCCTAGTCTCATATAGGCTAGCTGTCTCGAGTGCAGGTGGGTGAAACCTCTGAAGAAAAAAGTCATCCATATGTATTCTCTCACCATGCATGCAAAACATCTAGAGCAGTGATTCTCAGCCCTTTTCATATCAAGGACCCCTTGGATCTGAGAATATTTTTATTATCAGATATGATTTTGTCCAGAGTTCCATGACTGTCTGTATTAGAGAGATAACAGTGAAACTATGATCAAAACAGTCATTCTTCTACATTCTCTAATTGTGTTAACTTTGAAGTAATGGGAAAGTTTAACAATTTGCTGGGGACCCCCTGGAACCCCCTCAAGGACCCCTGGTGGTCCCGGGACCCCACATTGAGAAGCACTGATCTAAGACCCACAATCCAGCAAATCAAAATGCGTCACAATTGACATATTTATTGTATAAAGTGCAAAAGTGCAGACGTTTTGGCCTGATCTGGGCCTTTATCAGTGCAATACTCACACCAAAACAACTGATACCTTGGCAGTGGTTCTCAACGTGGGGTCCGGGGACCACCAGGGGTCCTTGAGGGGGTTCCAGGGGGTCCCCAGCAAATTGATGAATTGCTAAACTTCAACATTATTTCATTTAAAAGAAGTTAACACAATTAGAGAATGTAGGAGACTGACTGTTTTGATCATAGTTTCACTGTTATCTCTCTACCTGCAATACAGTCTCAGAATTCTGGACAAAATCATATCTGACAATAAAATTATTCTCAGATTTGAGTTTTCAGAGACAAAATCTCATCAAGTTAGGGGTCCATGGGTCTAATGTGGACTAAATTAGGGCTCCTTGATATGACAAGGGTTGAGCATCACCGGTCTAGGGAGCTAAACAGCGGTGGAGCGGCCGGAGCCTACCGGGAGGACGGGGAAGGTGATGGACGGCGCGGTCGCTCCTGTACCTTTAAGACTGTGCGCTTCCATAGCGCTGCTCTCATGGCAATCTCTGGGTACACGCTTTCAAAGTTTAACTGGGGAATAGAGGTGATGCCGAGAGCAGCAGCATCGCCCCATCACGGGAAGCAGAAACAAGGCAGTCTCCCTGGGCAGGGTGGGGGGGAAACAGGGCGACAGCTTGCCGGTGTCCGACTCGCCCGCGTTATGAACAATGGTGATGACTGAGCGGATTGTCGGTTTATAAATGGAAAAAGAAGAAGGTTAATGTAACACAGCGTGTTGAAAGGACGCACTCTGGCTGTAACCATGCCGCTGGTATTTCGCACAGTGTTGTTCGGCGTTGTCACACTCCTGGTTGTGTTTTTGATTATTGCTGATATCGCTGAAGTGGAAGAAGAAACTGCGTAAGTAGGCTCTTACAATCCGTTTCATCCTTCCTTCCATTGTGTGTGTGTGTGTGGTCTTTTTATTCTTCATCACCAGCAAAGGATATTTCCTACATTGATGATTTACAGCAATTTACTACAATTATTGACCAATGAATGAAATCATTTAGTTGATGAGTTTAAGTTTGCGGGTGAATATGAATATGTGTACTTTGTGTCCACGTTTGTAACACATGGGAGCAGCAAGAGCAGCTGTTCCGACAGCAGCCTGCCTGGGTCTCTTGGGATTATTTGTCTTGCAGTGCAGCCTGCATGGACAGGATACATTTACACTATAATAGGACGCGTGTGCGTGTACGTGTGTGTGTGTGGGGGGAGAGAGGGAGAGAGAGAGAGAGAGAGAGAGAGAGATAGAGAGAGAGAGAGAGAGAGAGAGAGAGCGAGAGAGAGAGAGAGAGAGAGAGAGAACAACAGATTGTAGACAAAAATGGGTTTGCTCTTGTTTTTGCCTTTTTAGACTTTCAGTCTGCAGGCAGCAGTGCAGCAGAAGTCATACACATGCCCCACTTGCATCTGGCATGCAAGAAAATACATTGTTTAGCTCATTTCCAAGCTAAATGAACTGTGGTGAGTTTGGCATTAAGACTCATCACTGACACACCCAGCCAGACTTTCACTGTACAATATCCAGAAACTGGTTTCTAATCAAATAATCATCATTGCCATGAAGATGCTTTGCTGCATATTAAGCTATTTGACTTTTGCTGAAGCTTTTTGGAATTTCCCTCTCAGCAAGAACATTTTGTTTTGAATGCAATTACCCGGCTGTGGCTCATTTTGTAATGAGGTCATATTGGTTTGTGATTTGCCGTGGGAGAAGAACCAGTACCAATTCCACTTCTGCATGAAAAAGCCTGCAGCATAACAAAATTTGTAACAAAATATTTGAAGCTGGGCCACATGAATGCAGTGCAAACAACAATGGCAGCACCTGCCTCTCAGAGAAATACTCTTCTTCTTCAGCTCTGTTACTTTGTCATTTCAAGTTCAAGTTAATTTAAGTTTGTTTATTTCTATAGACCCTCATCACAAGCATGTCTTAAAAGATGTCACGGAGAATGAGCCTATACCTAGATCTAACTCATCAACAATTTGGGCATTGAGACTGTTGTGCAGCAGCTGGTCACGACTTCATCAGATATGACTGAGGTTCTGGTTGCAGAAATAAATATGCTCAAAATGTAAATGCAGTGCTTAGTGAAGTTGCCCCCTGACTGACATAATCAGCACTACTGTGAAAAGATACTCTCCTTTCTGAATAGTACAGCTAGCCTCAAGGCCACATTTCCCATCATTACATCACTGAACGGTCCCACAGTGTAATGCGCTAAAAATATCTTGATACATGCCTTCGTCCTTCATGTTATCTTGATAGAAGGACATATGCCATGCACCACAGTAGGTATACTGTTGCTTAAGTTATATATATATACATTTATGACAAAAATGGTTTTCAATACTCTGCGCCTTACAAATGGAATGATTTGCAAAGGTCTTTGAAATTAGAATTCCTTGTTTCTTTAGAAAAGTTCAAATGATTTTTCTAACATTGACTCTCGAACTGTTTCCACTGATTTTTGTTTGATTGTTGCTGAGTAATGTTTGAATGAACTTGCATATCTTTGTTGTTAGCAGGTCTCTCTTGGAAAAGAGATCTTGATCTCAATGAGACTTCCTGATTAAATAAAGGAAGTAATTATATGTGGTTTTTATGGGAAGCATATCAAGCATCTGTCCATGAAGTCGCCTATAATTTGATGTACCTAAAAACACAGACTGCAGTACATGACTTTTGATTCCTTTGTCTAGGAATACTGGACATTCAAGAAAAATGAACTTGCACAGGTTCATTCCTAAGCCCCACAGGTCTGACAATCCAATTACTTTGCATGTCTTTTACACACACACACACGCACGCACGCACGCACGCACACACGCACGCACGCACGCACGCACGCACACACACACACACACACACACTATATAGATTTTATATCAGCCTTGAGCCTCACAGGGTTATTTATATTTATCTCTACCTAACGTCACAAAATGATCGGCACAGTGGTGGAGAAACTGTTGTGTTTTTTAT
>OMOV01032730.1:13413-25224 GCA_900312565.1 Beryx splendens | reverse complement strand
TGGCTCTTCCGATCTCCACCTTGGTGAGCAAGCATAGATAACAATCAGGCATTTGCACGGAATCAACCAGCAGCTGGCGAGAACTGACTAAAAGACAGCTTCTTGGGTCGTGGGGACCGGCTCCGATCGGGTTTTGAGGAAAACGCTTAACAAAATAGCATTTGATGCATGCAAGAAACATAAAACTACATATATAACTTCATCTCTCTACCTGATCGACAGTTTCCTTGATCTTGCGGAGACCAACATTGAGATGCATCTGCTGCTCCTCCAGCTCGCTGCGTTTCTCGTTGAACAGGTTGGCATAGTGGTTGATGAAGTCTAGGTAGTGGCGAGGAGTGATGGCCATGGTGTGACCACCGCGCTTCGCCAGACGGTTGTTAGCCTGAAAAGAGGCAAAAGGACAATAGGCAATAAGTATGCAAATCAAGTATTTATTAGCTTTGCTATGCAATGTTGTCCAATACATCATTGCCGTTATATATAAACCTACCTTGCAAAATTGGAAAAATGACATTACCTGGTGGAGTGTCTGGTGCACGAACACACAGCCGTTGACAATGGCCTCGCGGTGAGTTGGTGGCTGGGGCATTTTGTCGTAGATGATGGGCATGTAGTCTGGCACCTTGTAGTTAGGCTTCTCCAGGTCCATCTTGCTGGTGAACTCCTTACCCACCTGGTAAAGGGCCTCTGTGGACCAGTCTCCAAACCAGTTCAGCACACACCTGGCACAGAGGGGAGGTTTCGGTTAACACAGAATCTCCATTCTGTTAGTATAACGTCAGTGGTGTCGATTCCCTGTTCTTCTCTGATGTGATGTATTCATTCCTGCTGAGTGTGCATGTATGTCTCCCTACCTGTTGAAGAGGGCAGGAGATGTGGCAGCCCTGTCCTTCAGGCCCTCTGATGAGGGGTTCATGGTGAAGACGACGTGGAGGTTCCTGATGACCTGGCTGGTGAACCACTTGTACAGCTCCTCGTGTGTGTCCAGCATCAGCCCCTCTTTCTGGGCTCCCTCCTTACACTGGGTCATCAGGGTGGCATACTCATCTCCCTCAAACAGACCAGGAACCTACAGAGAGCAGGGAAACATTTCCACATTGAGGACCAGAAAATGGTGTACACACACACAGAAACAGAACAGAACTCTTATCTCAAATGCAGGGTAAAAACTAAAGGCAAAAGACAAAAAAACAGCATCTTGCTCCCAGTGAGCTTTATTGGTGGGTTGAAACTGTACTCAGGTAAAGCTAATTGAGGGTTAGGGTTAGAGGACAGGGGACCAGGAAGGGATTTGCATATTAGTACATAGCAATCAGTGTAGTAGACCATAATAGAAATAGTATGAAATGCTGAGAATGGCAGGGTGTTACCTCGCCGTTGGCCAGCAGTGTGTTCATTCTCTCCAGGAAGCCAGAATCAAGCACGTTGGACTCATCCATGATGAAGGCAATCTTCTCGTTCTTACAGCCAGAGCGACGCAGCACGGTACGCAGGTCCTCGTCAAAGTCCTCTCCTGTGTACTTCCTGTGTACCTGAACACACAAACACACAAAAAAAATCACTCAGCACATACAGGCACTTGTACCAATATGGTACCCAATCATCTTCACATTTACTCTACCGACCTTGATCTGGTAGACGCTCAGGCCGTTCATCCAGGCTACGAAGCGAGACAAAGTGGTCTTTCCTGCTCCGCTCACACCGATCAGCAGGAGATGGCCCTGGGGCTGGCGGAAGATTCTAGAGGGGGATGTGGACTTGTGAGATTCACTCAAAATAAACCACATCTAAAAATCCACTTTTGCAACAAATGGGTCCATGTACATAAATGTTTCCAGTCACAACAAAATTGTTCATGTCCACTGCAACTCTAACACTAGACTATTAGTGTATCAGCAGCATAGAGGCCGAGAGGCTAGGAGGCCGTTCCTCACCGGTCGATCCTGAGGACGTGGTCCAGCACTTCGTTGAAGAGCACCAGAGGGACGTCCAGCTCTTCTTCATAGAAGACTTTCAGACGGGCCTTCACATAGTCCCGCAGCTCCTCTTGCTCCACGGGGATGTAGTCCTGCAAGCCAGAGATTCTCAGTTAAAATAAGCATTACACCAAAAAGCACTCACACCCCCTTAATTTAGTATGGACAGGTTCTCCTCTTGGAACAGGCTAAATTCCCCATTGCCAACGGAGGAATATCACAGCATGGTCAATCTGTCGGTAGTTTACCTTGGAGAGCCAGTTGCTGTAGAGGATGGGCCTGTTGAGAGCCTTTTCTTTGTCGATGTTAGGGAAGTGTTTCAGAGCCACCACGTCGATGTTCTCATCTGTCCACTTTCTCTCCTCATCCCCTACCAGCCTGGAAAAGGTTCAGAGCAAACCGCATTGTCAACATACTGGTCACTCTTAAAATACTTCTGCAATTACCACAGGGCAGAGGAAGCGGTTCTTAAATAGCACTTTTCAAATCTGTGAAATCAATGACAGCAGTTTTGACAAAAGAAGCACGCTTACGCTTCCAACCAACTTTGCTACTTGGGCCAGAACGAGCTGCTCTTTGACTGATGAAATTCATTAGCCTCACACAAACTTCTACCCACCTATCCTGGAAGAGGCGGAGAGCCTCGTGGGCCCAGATGCGGATAAGACCCTCCACAGGCAGAGTCTCCAGGGGCCGCAGGGCCTCAAAGATTCCCCTCACCCAGCGGGTCATCTCTCTGGGGGAGTAGATATAGTGGGGCTGGGTGTCCTGGGTGAACCGCTCCTGAAGGGATAACAAAGACGGTAGATAAGATATTACATGGACAAAAATGAAAACAGCGAATGACAAGAGATTTGAGTAGAGGAGAATGAAACAAGTGATTCTAATCTTCTGTGGAAAACCATACTTATGTCCTATTCTTTGGACACTTCTTTTGAGCTTCACAGGCTTTGAGAATCTTAAGTAAACGTAACGACGATCATAAATGACAAGATTTATCATGAACACCTCAACTCTGTTTACTACAGTTTGGGTGTACCCTTTACCTGAGACATGGTGTAGAATTCAACCATGGCAGCGGTAAGGGGTTCAGCGTAGGTGCGTAGAGAGGGGATGAGGCGCAGCATGGCGCGGTTGAAGGTTCCATAGATCTGGGTGAGAGAGGCCGGTCCTGGATAGTCCACGTACACCACAGGAACGTGACGTAGGAACCTAGAGATACGTCACAACACAACACAGCCACTGTCAGTACTCAACAAGAGCAATCTTTACCTTCCTAGTGTCTGTTTTTTGAAGCATTAAATTAATATCCACGTTTAGATATATACTGTTAACTTCAGGCAGTTATTTTAGGGTAATCCCTTTCAACGATTCACTCTTATGAAACACTCATGCACAGAATTATCACCTATTTTCACAGATGTTAAGGCTATCTACTGTACCTGTGTGTGAGGGGCTTCCTGCCAGGGTCGGTGGGAGGATTACAGGCTCCCACAAACTGGATCCTCTCCAGCTTGACCCAGGTCTGGTCTGAGGTGCGGTAGAACCCTCCATGTTCCACCATCTGCAAAGAAAACACAGCAGGGGAGCTTTAACATACAAGGAGGGATAGAATTGGTTTTAATGTTGTCATGACTTTAGTTTAAACAATTACAAAATAATAATAATGATCGTTGAAAAGATGTTGCTGTTGAATACAAAAAAGAAAATTTTCGTCCTCAAATGAGACTAATAATCGTCATCACAATATATGGCGAAATAATTGGGAATATCACTCTAGCCATAACTGTGCAGCCCTGCTTGTGACTGTTTGCAAACATCGTTCCATACCTGTCTGAGGAAAGAGATGACCCTCTGTGTGCCGTACTTGTCCATGTCCGGTAGATTGATCTCATCACAGAACAGCACCAACCACTTGCCCAGCTGGACGGGGGCGAGGACCACACCGTTGGGGGTGCGGCGGTACTCACAGTAGTGGTCGAAGGTCTTCAGCAGCAACTCTGGGGTGGTGGCGCTGGAGAAGTTCAGACCCACGACCTGGGAGAGAGTGGAGGAGGACATTTGACAGTTACAGAATATGTACATCACTTTATCACCATCTAGGCATATTAACAGTTCAGAATCTGTCAGTGTAAGGGTGCTCCAACTTCACAGATTTTTACTTTTACCTGTCTATGAGGGGCTTTCTGACCCATGTAAGTCCGATACTGATACAAGGATATGAAAACAACTCTAGAGTTTCATCCTAGTTTCAAAGACGCCTGGCTAGTGATTCTTCATCAACTTCAAAAGTTCTTTTCATGCAGTCTCTCACCTCCATATCAGGCAAAGCCCTGAGGGCGCTGAACAGAGTCATGGTCTTTCCAGAGCCGGGAGGTCCGCACAGCACCAGTGGTTTGTGCTCAGCCAGCCAGGTGTAGAGCAGGGCCTCGTGGCGAACGGTGTCCAGGGTGGGAACCACCACGTCTGGGGATGCCACCTTGTGGGTCTCCACCTCAATCTGGGGCACCTTGACCTGCCAAGACTGCCACTCGCCGGAGATGCACACCTGGGTGGCAAGGAACAGTTGTTGGGTTTGTTATCAATGATTTGTGGGTACAGAGAACCAAATATGATCAACATCTGTTTGACTGAAAGAAGCTGAGGTTTAGTCTAAGTGATGATCAGCTTGATAACTACTTCTGGGAGCATAAAATCTCATGTTTAAACAGTTCAAAGTTCCTCTGTACCTCGTAGTCGATGATGGGGACATTGGGAGCAGAGGGGAGGGGCACGGTGGTGATGCGACGGATGTATTCCCCAAGCTCCGCCCTCATCTTCAGCCGTCCATCACCAGAGAAGGACCACAGCACGGCATAGATCAGATACCTCTGTAGGGAGATAACACCACAAATTTCATCAGCTATGAGACAGTGTTTGGGTTGTTTAAGTTATGTAAGGTACAAACCATAAAAGACACCCAAGTTCCTTTCAGATGAATGGAAAGCAGAAGGTTACCTGCATGTATCTCTCAAGCTGGTCAATAGGCATGGGGAAGTCGGGGTGGTTGTTGTTGTACAGAGCCACATTACGGCAGGCCTGGTGCAGCATGGAGAACAGGGAGCCCATGCAGCGCAGCCGGGTGAAGTCCATGATGTGCTCCATCTTGGAGGCGTGCTCCAAGGCCTTGATCACCAGCCCTGTGGAGGTGAAGTAAGGCTGCAGGATAGCTGCCACATCACGCTGGATCTGGTGGAGAACAAACAAAACAATGTTATGATGTTAAAGGATTGTTTAAGATTTGATAAAAAAGTGGACATGATTGTAGAGCATTAAGTATCAAACTGAGAGCACAAACCCACCTGCAGCATGGGCGATGCAATCTCCTCCTCATCCTCTGTGCCTTTCCTCATGCGCTGAGCCTCATCCTCTCCCTCATCCAATGGGATGCTGCGAATGCGAGCCAGGAAGTTGTTGAAAACCATGTCGGTGCTGAGGACATCCTCACTGAACCACACCATACCACAGCGAGACACGGTGGCCAGGGTTGCGTACTTCAGATCCTGTACCTCAAACATTATGCGTACCTGGGGAGAGAGGGAGTAACTCACAGGGTTTTAAACCAAGACCAGGCAAGACCTCTGTGATACTTCGGGAACAACGCATTGCAATGTGGAAACAAAGGTTTCAGTTTCAGGTTCTCTGTTAGCTAGAGCATCAAGAAAACTTTGGGGAAACTATGCAGCTTAATATGCAAGGGCTAAAAGGCCATCTTGTAAGTAGTTACATCTTTGTACGAGATTTATACATTTGTCTGTCACATGACGACAAGCACCCATCTGCTAATCTACAATAACAAAGCGGTGATGTAATGAATGTGGTGAGGTGCCATGCTCTTACGTTAGGCGGCAAGCTGAGACGCTCTCCGTTGGGCAGGGTGAGCAGCTTGTTGTCATCCAGGACAGAGTTGAGATTTTCAACCCACTCTGGGTCAACATCACCGTCGAAGATGATCCACTGGCGCTTTTGCAGCTCACCACGCACATTGTCAATGATCCTGGAGTTGGGATAAGAGCAAATGTAGTAGTCTACAAGTTGGAGCAAAACAGCACCTCTTGTTCTTGCAAGTTATTTGCTGCTGTTAAACAATAGTTCTCTTTTCAATCCAAGACGAACTGAATAGCGTTGTACTCCCTGTGTGTATGTATATAAGCATGTATAAAATAACTCACTTCCTGAGGATGTGTGTGAACAAGCCATCGGTCCACTCGCGGGTGTTGGGGTCCAGGGTTCCATACAGGTGGTCCTTGCTGATGGCCTTGGGGTCGATGATGTGGGCCACGCCCTCAAGGCCCTCCAGCCTCTCCAGGGCCTTGAGCAGCACCCTCCAGGCCATGGTCTTCCCGCTGCCTGAGGGACCCACCATCATCAGTCCATGGTTGATCTGGGTGATTTGGTACAGCTGGAGCACCTGAAACACAGTGTGAATAACACTTGGATAATGTTTTAGAAAACAACACTGTCTCCAGAGGTGACAGACTTTGCCACCATTACCTCTAGGCACACACCGTGTACGACTTAAGCAAACCACGTTCAGCTGCATACCTTCTCCACCCACATGCTGCCCACATCGTCACCATCTCCGTAGGTAAGGTACATCTCCGAGCAGACCTTCTTCAGCTCCTCTCTCAGAGCGGTCATCTCCCCGCGCATGTACTGCACTCCAGGAAAGACGTCCGACAGCAGGCTGAACAGCAGAGGGATGTCCTCCGCCACCAGCTTGGGAACCATGGTCTCACACACACTCTGGATCAGGATCTAGAGGGAAGGAGAGACATGAAATAAACCATCAAGCTCAAAAAACTGCTGAAATGCCTTGGGACTGAAGCGGGGGGGGGTTGTTGTATGAGGAGTAACAGTATCATGAAATAACGCACCAATTGTGGTTATAATCTTTTTGTAACAAAGGTCAAAATTTAAACAATACGATAACTTCTTTTGAAATATGGAAGTTAAACCATCAGCCAATCTATTTTTTACCTCCTGCTCGGGAAGGTTCTCGGCGATCTCGTTCTCGTCAACATTCTCTCCACGCTCACGCTTCTCCCTCTTAATCCTCTGGATGCGCTCACGTTTTACATTGCCAGCACTGATCAGCACACTCTTGAGAGCTCGCAGGCCGAAATCATAGTGACTCTGGGATGACAGCTGCTCATCGCACAGCCTGAGGAAAGAGAGAGAAGGGCCCTTTACAACACACAGAGTCTTCTCAAACCAATTTTTATTTAGACTAGCATTACAAAGTACATACTTAAAGAAGGGCACTATCTTCTTGGCGAGGATCTCAGCAGTGCGGAAGCCTTGAGAGTAAAGCATGACCTGGGCGATGAGTTGGCGGTCAGGCTTGGTCATGGCCAAGCTGCGGAACAGCTTCTTCAAGTTGTCAGGCAAGTTGGAGCGGCCGGCGTAACCAGGGTTCATAGTAATAAAGATGGCCATGTCTGGGCTCACTTTCACCTGCTTGTTCAGCAGCTCTGTGGTGATGGGCGCACCTGGGAGGGTGAGAGAGACAACGTCAGTTTATTTATTTATACTGCAGTTCTTGAACAGAATTAACACAACAGTGGTGAATATATGTCAAGGGCTCTTAATATTGCAAGACTTTGTTTGTTGTGCTCCCTCAGTACAAAGTGGGTTTGTCAAGTACTATACTGGACCTCCTAGAACCCTGAAGTAGTGAGTTTTTTTGCGATTCTCTATCAATCCCCCAGGGGAAATTCTCTTTTTGCTTCCCCAACCTCAAGGGTACGTACTCCTGTCTCTGTTGGGGTTGCTGTGCTCCCTCAAGGCCACCTGGATATATTGGACCTGCTGGGAGACAGCAGACAGCATCCTCTCCTCCAGACGGTTGAACTCGTCGAAGCAGCCCCAGGCTCCCACCTGGCACAGACCCACGAAGATACGACCCATGGCCTAAAGAAGAGGAAAAGGTCAACAAAAACAATTTCTAGAAAAGAAAAAAAAAATCCTACATAACCACATGAAGACGAGTTTTATTCATCTCAGGGTGTTCTTGTTTGTCTTGGTTATAAACTAACCTAAGAACTAAAGAACCTGAAAACTGTATGCATGTACCTGGAAGTCGAAGGTCTCGTCACAGTTGAAGACCAGAACAAAGCGCCCCAGCTGGTGGCCGAGAGCTTTCACTGACTCGGTCTTTCCTGTGCCGGCAGGACCTACATGAAGGACAGATTAACAGTGAGGTTGAGTCTTTTACAAAACAGCAATATTCCTAAAACCACTTTTTCTCACAAAAATATGCTATGTTCAATTTCCATACCGAAGGGTGACCCTCCAAGGCGGGCCTCCAAGGCCTGTGTCATGGTCAGATAGCAGCGGTCTGTCAGAGGGGTCTGGACAAGCTTGTCCTGGACGCCCAGGTACTCAAAGCCATAGTTGAACTTGGCGTTGGCCATCTGGATGGACAGCTGCTGCAGCACATCTGTCTGCTTGGGGTCAAAGTAGAAGCGCATCTGGCTGAGCCACTCGAAGGACTTGGGGTTGTCTATCTTGTTCTTGATCAGAGTCCTGGTCACATCACGCTGGTGCACCAACTCTGTGATCTGAAATACAGTAGAAGAGCGGTTTCAGACAGTAAGCTCTCATTGTGCAACTTTCCTTTGATAATATACTTTGAAAAATGGCCCCTGACCAGGTGCTCCAGTTTTCTCCTGCGGAGTGGAGGCTGTTCCATCAGCACAGTGTCAGCCAACACATTGAGGGTGGCCTCCACATTCACCAGCACCTCCTGCATGGGCGCCATGTCCCCTCCACCGGCGACGGTGGTCAAAGCTGCCTCAATCTGCTCAGACCAGGCGATCTGGGTGGAGAGGACCACCAGCTGGGCCTGTGGAACGAGAAGAGACAGATCAAGTTAAATTACTTGAACACTTGACAATTAATTGTGTGTAACATTAATTCTCTCAATGCCAACCTGGTAACTGTCGATCCAGTTGATGTACTGGCTCAGGTCAACGGCCGTGAATGCTGTGACTTCTGTGACGGACTCGGCTAGCAGCTTGGCCAGCGTCACCCTCATCTCCTTCTCCACCATCGTCAGCCACTCGTTGATCTTGGGGTGCTCTATGATGGAGACTGGTGTCTTGTAGAGAATCTCCTCACCTTCACGGGACGAGATTCCCAGCACTACAGTGTTGTCCTCGTTGAGAAGGATGCTGGAGACGCCGGCAAACATCTTTTTGAAGTGCTTCTGGAGTTTGGCCACGTTCTTGCTGTTGCCGATTATCTCAAGAAGGTCCTCGTCTCCAACAAAGTAGAACCTGGGAACAAAAGGAAAGCGTGATAGATCAATTGAGTCCATCATTCAATAATGAATGCATGGATCAGAGCAGAAATGTTAATCCCAAAAATTATTCCAAATATTGAACATATTAATCTGCCTTTCAAAGTTTATTAAACTGACTGCACGCTGATCTTGCACATTATTTTCTCCATCTTTCTCTGTTGAGCCCTCAGTACTGTGTTCACACCTGGGGAACGAGGACCTCTCCCTCTCCAGGTATTCTCCCAGGGCCTTCTGGATCTTCCCCAGAAGGTCAGCCAGTCGCTCCAGGGACCTCTGTACTCCCTGTATGTTCAGCACATCCATCACCAGAGGAGACTTTGTCACCTTCTTCATCAGCGCCAGGAACTCTGTGCTGATACTGGGGAACGAAGACAAACAGAGAGATGGATTAGGTTTTAATAGCAAATGTTTTATTTGCATTCATGTAGCAAGTGTCAGTATTTTTATTACTTAAGTTCCTTTCAGGTTCTTTAAACTGTCTGGTGGTATTTACTATTAAAATCAATCATGCTAAATTCAAACGTCCTCCGTTTACCTCTGGAACCTCTGGGTCTCTACAGGCAGCAGGTGTTTGATGTCGGCACTGCCTGTGAAGATGCCTTCCAGGTAGACCCAGCGGCGCTGAACGTCTATCCAAACATCAAACAGTGCCATGATGCGATTCAGCTTGTCCTCCCAGCTCAGGGCGTCCTCCTCGAACACCTGAAAGGCACAGGAACGAGAGAATGGTGTTTTTGCAGTTTCTGAAAAATTTCCTAAATTGAAAAATACCATTTTAATGAACGTAGAATGTAGAGTTCTCCGTACCTTGTAGTACGGGGACAACTTCATGGCAGACACACTGTTGATGTGTTCCTTGACCTTGTTGAAGAGATCGTCCCAGCCTCTAATCAGACGACACTTGTTCTGGTAGTTCACCAGGTCCAGCTCATAGGAATTCCACACTTCGCGGATCTGAGGAGCGATAAACATATAATGATCAAACTTCTATGAACAACCACTGTCCATCACCCAGGGGAGAGGGATGACCGAACCACTACACTGGCCTTACAATCCTTACACATGCTAGGTAGAATCTACACATCTCATCTCACTGTTCAACGTCTCATGTTGGAGACGTTTAGCTTTGTGTAGTTTAAATTGTAACCTATGAACAGAACAACTGCACTGCATGATCTATCAAGCCCCACCCAAAAAAATCACCTGTTTGAGGAACTCTTCCAAAGCCATCTCTCCCTGGGCCACCAGGAGGACATCCTTCACCACCATCTCATTTTTCTGCAGATCCACATCCCAGATCTGTCCCAGGGTCAGCTCTGACAGCACCCAGTTCACATGTAGACGCTTCATCAGCTGCTTCCAGTGGCGGTCCTTCAGCGCCTCGGATTTCAGCTCAATCACCAACATGTTGACCTGGTAAAAGAAAAGGACTATTTAGTCTCAGAATGTACACATTGTCTTTCTTTTAAACACAATGACAGACTATTTTTTTTTTTAATTTTTGAAAAACAAAACTTTGAGCAATGACACCGCTTTCATTTTTAATGGCATTCAAGTAAAAACTAGTGTTTAATGGGGAACAACTAGATGCCTGACCTTCATGTATCCCTTAAGCAGCCTCTGGACATACTCGTACGAAGCGTACTGTCTTAGCCTTGCTTGGAAGTTCTTCAGCTGGTTCAGAAGACCATCCAGATTCTGACGAAGCTACAAATACAAAACACCAACACAGAACAACAATAGCACAGTTGTGTGAGAGAGAGAATTTGACAAATATACAATGTACTGAGAGATGTAATGGCCCGACTGATGATCTGTATGATTACTGTGCGTGCGTTACCTTGCGTGGCTGAACAGACACCCATGGCTGCTCCTTCATCTGGTCGATCTGCTCCCAGACCTTAGACAGCTCAGACCACACCTCCTTCAGGTCATGCAGCTCCTCCAATGCCACCTAGAAACGACCACAGAGACAGAAGCTAGTCAAAACCACCATCAAAGCATCTGTTGTTTAGCTATCTGTGTTGTTGTGGACCAGGTATAAAAGTAAGACCTATAAACCATGCGCAACGGGTAAAAAAACATGTATCACATTCCTAATTAGCATGTGTGAGAGATTTGCTGCGTTATTTAGAAGACTTGGATGACTTATTTTAATAGTATTTATGTACGTATGTGTCCTGACATTACCTGCACCCTCTCTTCACTGCCACTGAGCAGACCAGTGTCTGTGAGCTCCAGGGCCTCTTTGGCACGGGCACACTTCTCCCTTTCAACCTTTAGACGCCCAAAATTGCCCTCATAGATGGCCAGAGACTGCAGAGCCTCCTCTGGACGCAGGTTCCCCTAATGGAAGAGATTATCAGTTAGACATCACAGAGAAGGCAAAATTAATCAGTTAAAATGACAAACAATTACCAACGTCAGACATTTGAGATAAACTGAATTAGCAGTCACCAGTTATGTATTCATAGAAAGCAGGAAGTA
>OMOV01032679.1:33800-50879 GCA_900312565.1 Beryx splendens | reverse complement strand
CACACACACACAATGACAATTAGGGAAATGCCATTTGCTCAAAATATCTCACTTCCAACCACTAAGAAAGCCTTCCGCCCAAATTCTACCCTGATCCCTCAACAGAAAAACCCATAACTGCCTCTATATAATTACATTTACATATCTTGACTCTTCCCCTGCCTGGCAGACTTACCTTGAGCAAGTTACATAAGTCACAAGCTTTTCACATCTATCCTTCTATAAATAATTATCGGTGCTTTTTGAGTCTGGAAACAGTAGGGCGCAGTGAAAAAGAACGGTTGAGCTTATGTAAAGGCCTCGGAGTGACAGTATGCAGTTTATTCATGTTTTATTTTCCCTTGAGTTCAAACCCAGCCTCTCTGTGTACTATTTGGATTAGTTTTAACAGGCTTCCCAACTCATTAACATCACTGTCTGCAGCCCGTGGCCCACTGACTGATAAATGTAGATTAATGACACTCAGATAAGAGTAATCGCTCTCTCCCTCTCTCTGCCCAAACAGTAGACATCACCTTAAGACGTCCCGGCTCCAGTGGCGTCTCCACCTCTCCGGCAGCCCTCGCTGTCCAGCCAGCCGGCGCCTCAGAGGTCAAGAGGGAACGAATTGACACAACATTTGGGCACTAAAAGATCAAAGTCTGCAATGCGCTAAGCCTCGTGCTACCTGCGTGCCGTGAATGACAATGTACCCCTTTCCTTGTACTTGGCAGTTGGCAGGGGGACAGGGAAAATTAAGTCGGGCTTTGATGGCGTCCCGTTCTCTTCATACACCATTCGCCTCACTCTGTTTCCCACAGATGCAGGATGCATGGCTGCCTTCGATCGCCATCAGCCAGCTAAAAATAATATGCAAACATGAAGCCTCCATCTTCCTGGCAAACGATCTTTCCTTTTCTCTCTTCTCCCCTGAGCCTGTCAATACCTTGGCCATAAAACCCAATGGATCACCCTCCCAGAAAAGTGAATTACATGCCTGTTCTCCCCATTTTAATGACACTGATGGAATTTGCATTGACTGGGAGAACGAACAAAGATGTAAAACAGCGGAAGCCAGAATGTGAGGGATTTCAGGGGGATAATACGGTGAGTCTAAAAATCGGTTGCTAAATATTAAACACGGCAGTGAGAATTTGACGCCGTATGTATAATGTGTATTCCACATGAATGCAAAAGGTATGATAAGGTGCCTATTTTCAACTCATAGTCTGTTTCGGTGCTCAAAGTCTTTTGGCTGAAGCGTTGCTAAAGCTGAAGGTAAGAAGCCGTGTCATAGATTTAAAGTTTCTGAGGCAGACGGTGCGCCCGACCAAAACCTATAACTCCTATCGAAAGAACAAATCCCAGAGAATCTCACTGACAGTTTGGGCGGAAGGCAAATTCACAGCTCTGTTCGCTGTTAGTCGTCGCTTTCAGATGCCGGTAAATATTTCAAAACGGTATCAGAATAGCTACACTTTGTCTGAGACGATGCAAGAGGTTGGGCAACTGGGAGTCTCATGTCTGCTCGATTCGGGAGTTCTGATCAAACCTGACGCTCTACCCTGATTCTGCCATTATCACTCACTCAGAGGCGGATCTTCGGCCTCACACGCGCACACACACACACACACACGCACACACACCTCAGAAATCATGTTGATGGATGTCATCCAGGTCACAACATGAAACAACAGTGGGAAGTCATTTCTACACTGACAACATTCATCATTTGAAACTGTCTGAACACCGCTGCACTAGTTTCAGAATACTAACGGTAAGTTTCTCTCTCTGTTCTCTATCCTCACAACAATTTTTAGCGTAAGAGTGGAGCTGTTCTGGGACTAAATATCTCAGGAATACGGTTTGAGTGAGGATTCCTGTAGCCAACAGGATATTTAACATGGGGATGAAGGGCAGGTAATCGCTGTATTCCCTCACAGTTTCTCCGAACCCTCCTGTTCACAAACAGCAGTCTGTGCCACTCCTCTCCCGTGCTTATAGCTACAAAGAGTGCAACAGTAACATTTACAACTGCAATGTTTTATTCAAATGCCATGATCTCAAATTACGGCTCTTGGTCAAATTCCAAAGTAATAAAAAGCCTTCTTTGGAAATGATTCGCCAATAAAGATGGTCTTATATAGTAATTCTTCAATTTGAGGACATGCACAGTTAGAGGCGTTAGATCTGAAGAGAAAATGAAAATGGTATAAACACACACATCCATCTAGTCACTCGTGAGTAAAGCAACATATTCTGAAAGGTTGTCAGGCTTATAAATAAACATCTTTTCATGCCACGGATAATGACTTGCTACTCGGAATTTCACTTAGTCACCAGGCACAAATAAAAATGTGAATGCTTTGGAAACCACAACAGACATTTCTTCCACCATCAGAGACATCAAGTGTTTCAGTGACCGGCTTCCCTGCATCACGCATGGCAACAGGGACAGAGAGACATACAAACAAGTCCCAGGGGCCAGCGGTCACCTCCGTTACCCCAACAGTCAGTGACCACACACAGTCCCGCCAACCTTCAAATACCATCTGCCAGAGCATGAGAATGCACTTTGTCCGTTACAATCTCTTAAAGTCTTGAAGGAAAACACAACAACAAGAGGTTCCTGGAAGTTCTTCCCCGAAAATATGCATTTGAGAAATACCATATGGTTCGTTTTGTGTCAGAAAACGAACATGGCTTTGCTTTTACAATAAATAAGTACAAAAAAAACCCAAATCAATACTCAAATGGGAGCCTTAGTTCAGGGCAAATCTTTCTGGGAATAAGACTCAATGTGACAGACTTTCATACCATAAAATCCCATATCACCAAACTGGATTCTCCTGGACAGAACTCAATATTCTGGTGGCCTTATGTCATCTAAACTAATCAAAATCACAAAAGGACATGGATTACTGGTTACCGAGGGCGCCGGAGAGACATAATCTTAAATAGTTTTTGACACAAATTTTGTTTTAATCAATATTAATCTACTTGTGTGATGTAATTTCATGCTACATAGCCTATACTGCGCAGGCTAATCCAATCGCCTCATCCCTCAGCTAGAGGGAAACATTCGAGTCGACAGTTTATTTTACGTGTTCTAATGAATTGTAAATTTATGTAAATGTTAACTTCATCTTAAATGCATAACTTTGGTTGCAATGCAGAAAAAACCCTTCTGTTGGTGAGCTGGCGTCTCCAAACCGTGATGTGAGAGCTGATTCGGAGATGCTGGTATCTACAGTATCACGCTGTAATACAGGAAATCATGTTGATGTATTTATATTCTCTCTATATTTCTTGGCATTCACTGAGCTGGTTTCTCCCTCTGATGTAGCTCACTATCAATTACTCACTGACACTTGCCAGGAACAAAGCATACAGACAGCTTAGATTTATGATCGTGACTTGAATATGAAGTGGGATTTTGTTATGAAACGTGCCATGAGAAATGATGAATTCTCAAATGAGAAAGTTGCGAGTTTCCTTATGATCCTGCGAAATGTCATGAACAACAACTGATCGGGTTTTCATCTGAAACATTATCAGATCTTGTCTTGGTGGGTGCCAAAACCTCACAGGCTTACAGTGCGGTCACGATGATGAGAAAAATATGAAGCGACCTCAGCTCTGTGGACTACTGCAGATGTATCTCAGTGGTGGATTTGATTATGGAAATTGTACTATTTCTCAACTGAAATGTAAATGAGTGTGCAGGTTTAAGACAGCACCAGAATATAATGCATTTTCTATAATGACTTCCAGCAGCCTCAAAGCCAAGAGTGTAAGATTTATAGCGTTGCCCCAGTTTCATTGCCAATAGACTGATGAGGACGACTAGGCCGTTATCGGCAGCTGTGGGTAAACCTGCAGAGTATATCAGCATTTCCACATTAACAAATAATCAGGGGCTTGACATCTTAGTGAGATGGCACTCTATACTTCATCGTGTGACAGCAAATGGAAAGATGGAGGCAGTTACATGGCGAGAGCAGACTATACATCACCACCATACTGGGCCGTGCTGCGCTGTTAATCAACATGTATGTTAGGTTTCCCTCATTAACGACACAAAGAGAGGTTACTGATGCCTTGAGAACGGCACTCACACTGTGTGGGTGAGCTCCTGCGGTCTCTCCGCCTGCTCAGGGAACACGGGATGCGGCGGCTCTCCGATGGGAACGCAGCCTAGAGATTTACTGATCGCATGGCTCAGCTTTTTGGCCGGAGACTTCTGTGAGGAGGGCAAGACAAACATAACATCTGTCATCTTGTGCGTTGTATCCACTTTTTATCATCTTGTTAGAATGGCAGAAGAAGTCTTAACATAGCCTACTTCTACTACAGCAGGCTGAAGTTTGTTTAATGTGTCAAAAGTGCGCATAAACAGAGACTTGTGCATATAAATGATGTGCTATTTTATATGCAAGTTTGGTAGATGCTTTAATCCAAACTGCCTTACTGTGAATCAAACCGCAATGTTAGCACTAGGGGTCAACCAGTGTGGTTTTCTGAAGGCTGATACGGATATTTTTCAACTGAAGTCGCTGCTAGCCGATATTCAATATCTTTAAATTTGGCAGTTTTCATGCGAAAGAATTACAAGGATTCAGTGTTTCCCCCAGAAGTTTGTTCTTGACAGGGTGGAAAAGCCTCTGAAGCAGCGTTTAGACTATCATGTACTGTAAACTCTCAACTGAAACTCACACTAATGAATTTATTTTAGGTGGGGTAGCAGTTCCTTAAGGCAGTGTGACCGATTCAATGGTAGGGGAAAGATTAAATGAATAAATAAAACATTCGAAATCAGTAGACTCCCACACACTGTCTTCACTTACAAGAATTTAATAAATGCCATTTATTAAATTATACTTTGTCTTGCTCCTCCGACGCACTTGGCACATACGGTTGTCTTAAGATCACCTTTTTGTTTAAATAAAATATTGTAAAAAATTGTAATTTCATTGCCAGTTTTACAGTAGCTGTGGTCAGGGAGGAACGACATAGCTGGACGATATCTGATATTTAAT
The DNA here is from genome assembly GCA_900312565.1 of Beryx splendens. Lineage (NCBI taxonomy): Eukaryota > Metazoa > Chordata > Actinopteri > Beryciformes > Berycidae > Beryx > Beryx splendens. The sequence goes on along the minus strand of OMOV01032679.1, from coordinate 45,861 downwards.
AAATGGCAAATATTGGCATTGAACTGCAGTACCAAATCTGTCATAAATGCCTCATGTTTTATACTTCAGACGTTTTCTGCTTCACGCGCTCAGAGATTTCATTCTAGTCTTAAGGCTTCTGAAACAGTCATTCTTCTGCAAAGCCGAGAGGGATGGGAATTGGATTTGGGATCCAGCGCACATAACTTCCCTTGTTTCAATTTAAAACATAATGATTGAGCTTTGGGGGAATGCAGCAACACAGAGAATTCAATCAATACAATTTCATTTGGCAAAATGAGTAAAACCCCATAAAATCCTTTCTGAATTGCTTTGAGAGGACGGTAAATATAGAGAAAAGGCTGAATATGCTGCAGTTACACACAGAAGGCAGCTGTAAAATAATTCTACACACACAGGGCAATATTGACTTTTAAATTGTTTGGAATAGGGAAATACATGATGTAGGATTGAGAGTAATCAAGGCTTTGCCTTACCCAAGATGAATGCTCCTTCATCTGGTGCTGGTTGCTATGGGGACCGTTGGCGTGGCCACGCCAGAAGCAGCTCTGACAGAGTTGGTAGCCATGACACTGTTGGCACCGATACCGAAAACCCATCATGCTCTCACTCCGGCAATATGAACATTCCACTGGATGGAAGACTGGATGGTGAAGAGACAAGACAAGGTTTTCATTAAAAAAAAATCATATGAAGAGTTTCATTCCTAAATGAGATATTGATTATTTGAAAGCAGTGACACCTGTTCCTACAGAATGATTGATAGAACAAAATAAACTCTATGTATAGTTTAAGGGATAGCAGGTAAACTAAAGTCAAGCATCCATAGTGGATGAAATTATGGCTTTCACTGACTGGATCCCCTATAATTTAGTGATATTGAATGATGACCTTCACATATTATTAAAAAATGCATGTATAGCGTTTTGGAACTGAATTTATATGCAGTTGAGGGCCATATCTGACATCAAACCAGCCCACAGCAAGAGCACAACCTCACCAAATCTTACCATTTTCAACATTAGCAAGTCGGTGCATGAGTGGTAGCCACACTAGGCATTGAGGGGGAGGATCTGCCATCAACACATCCAAAAACGTGTTCAGCAAGATCTTCTTCTAGATACAAACACACACATGCAGTCAGTGAGAAGAGTCCATTAACAGAGTCGGAAAAAACACGATTCTCTACAAGATCTGTATAAAACTGAGTGCAGGCAGGGTGGTAAAAGCGAAGTAGTATCTAATTAAAAGGGAATAAGGTCTTCCGGGCCTCGTACCTGCTGAGGGAAGCACGTCCGGACTGAATGCTCTGTGTAGCCAAACGAGGGACCTTCAAACACGGCCGTGGGCAGCTTCAGCACCTCCCGAAGAAACTGGTCAAACTTGGCGAACACCATCACTCCGCTTGAGTCGGAGATCTGTGAGAAAACATCTGAGAGAGGGAAAATGTCAAACTTTTAACTTTTAGCAAGAACAGCATCCAAATTACAGGGGAGCTTAACCCCTCTGAATGAGAAAATCCCCTTAAATCGTCATATACATTTCTGTGGATGCAAAATATTGATTATCCACAGTGCATAAACTTAGCAGACAGTTAAAGCATGCCTATTAGAGACAATTAAAGCAAATGCATTGTATGAAGTATATTACATATGTTCCAATAGCGCCCCAGTGTGTAATATTTGAGCAACTACATTGAGAGAGAAACTGTCCCAGGAGTGTGGAAACCCTGGGATCTGCAGCAAAACCAGGGAATAAAATTCCAGAAAACCAGGCAAAAAATACTGAGATTAATGGAAAAAGCTGCAGCTGACCCACAGAGCAACCTACTGAAAAATGGTGCATAAGGTGGTTCAAAAATGCACTTACAACGTAGCTTGTCCACAATTTTCCCTCCACACATCGTTGCCAGCATGGCTTTCATTGAGAAAACTGTAAGCTTTCCATGGCCTTCGCTGTGAGTAGAAAAAAAGGTCTCATCAATACATTAATATATTGCATGTAAGAAAAGATGTTATATTCACTACAGAGAAATATTTCATGTTTTAGGACCTTTCAGCCAAGGCCTCAGAACCTGTCTTAGTAATGATCTCATTAAATAATCTAATACCAGATCAGCAGGATCATGAACCAAGCCTTAAATCATCGCTTAACAAAGCACAGATCATTATTAGTCTGCTTCAAAGTCCTTCAAAATCATTTTAACTCGTTAGAATTAGTTAATGCTTAATACGCATTAACTAACCCTTAATTAACAGTTAACTAATGAGTATAGTATGTTAACTGAGGTACTGTGGTTGTGCTGAGGCATGAAGTCACTGAGGTTAAGGTTAGAGCAAGCTTACGGTCAAGGCTGTTAACCGTTAATTAATGCACTCTTATTGTAAAGTGTTACCATAAGATGAATAATGCGGAAGCGGAACCATGAATGGCCTTATAGATAAAAGTAAACCGCTGAATAGCTCCATGAATGGACGGGGCAAGCAGCCAATCAATCTGAGCACACGAGGTACAATAATGAGAGCGAGCTTTACAGTCGATAATAAACCTCCGCACTCCATGTCAGACAGTGGCTAAGGCACTGGGCAGACATTAGGTGGGGGAATAGACAGCATCACCAGGGCTACTTAAGCTGAAACGGGCGAAGGCGTATGCAATATATTTTTTACTACCAGCATGTCATCTCAGCACATTTATCCGATTTTCTGAGACCTAAAATCAAGTGGCATGAACTGTGCCTGTCCTCACATACAAATCGTATCCTACACTTCCACAGAAACAGCCCTAATGATATTGCATATTTACATTATAAATAATCATATCTTCCAAAACCTGACTTATTAAAACCTTTTGATCACCGTTAATCTCTCCTGTTAGGTGTGCAAAAAAACCAAAAACAAATCTATCATATGTGTAGGAAGTTACATAATGTGGATTTCGCAGGTTAGACTGAATGCTGAGTATATACATGTATATATGTACAGTAGAGTGAAATGTATAGTTTACTGTCTATCGCTGTTTCTACTATAAATTAGGTCCCTTTTCATCCCTGTACCATGAGTGTATGTATTGTATTATTATCCTAGTTTTGCAGCAACGCTATCAAATCAAATTCCATTGCATTTGTTCCAGTTGGTGGACAAACTCATTCTGATGATCGCCACCTACAGACTGCAGTGTTGCTCTGCACTGACCGACCGCGCCGTACCTGTCATAGGTGGCCACCATGAAGTTGAGCAGCAGCCCGATGGACTGCTCCACATTGATCTGGTGGGTGGTGGGCAGCCGCTTGTTGAGCTGGTAGTAGATGGAAGACAGGATGGTCTCCAGCCGCGACACATTGATCTCAGCGTTGTGGTCCAGTGTGTTGAGCCCGTTGTCACGAAAGGCTTCGATCATGTTCCAGACGTCACCAGATGAACTGGGAGGGGGGTGGGGGGAGCCAAACAAGGCAGACTGTGATCAATTGAGTCTGTATGCATTTTAGCACACACATTTCTATTTATTATACCTTGACATGGTGTCATAAGATTCATGTGGGGAAGTTGAAAAGAGAGAGTTTTATGCAATCCTCAGAATAGCGAGAAGTAAAAGCTCTCTTACGGTTGCATCTCTTTTGCACAAACCGGAGCTTGCAGGCGGTCCTGTAAGTCGACAGTCTAATAACATCGAAGTTCTGAGCTCCTGTAAAAACAAAGCCACGGAGGAAGATTATCCGTCTCCAACAAGCCACCGACAAAACCCTATCACATTCGCCCACTAATAGACAAGAGATGAATACAGTGTGCAGTCAGTTCACTGAAAAGAAATTAGACTCTTTACAAACACAAACAGGATTACACCCGGTACATTTAAACAACATTCATGTCTTTGTGTGGGAGCAATTATATGTGTGAGGGACTGTGCATCTCCTATGTGATGCAGAGCCAGTGACAGAATTGCATAAGCCCGCGCCGACTGTGAATAGTGAAAGGAGATTTCTCTCAGTCGAGTCCACTCACTCATTTCCATGAAGAGCTGTCTCTTCTCCACCATGGCCTTGCCTCGTTTACTGCCTTCCTCGATCATTCTGTAGCACATCAAACAGCAGAGCATGCACCGCTTACCCACTGCTTTGAGCATAGCAGGTGAAGTGCAACACACAGGTCCAAAATCATTTCGGTACCATGCAAGTGAATATGCTTTATATACATATCACTCATGCAATTGAAGAGATTGTCTCCCAGAATACTAAATATCAATTTTGGCAGTAAAAGAAACAATTACCTGAAGTTCATGATTCAATATCTCTAAAATATAGAGGATTTGATCTTTATGCGTGTGATATTTTATCAGCATACTACTCCTCAAACAGTATTGTGTCTTTAAATGTGTTATATAAATCATTTCTTGAGTGTCATTCTTTCTCTCACATTGGAATAAAACTTGTGCTCCTGTACAATGTGGATGTAACATAGCAGTGAGCATCATTTGTGTTATTGCTGTTATCACTTTTCACACATAATTCATATGATACATCACATTTTCTGTACAAGTGACAGTTTCAGCATTATGTCTGGGTTTAATAACCTTTAAAAAGTGTTTACCTGTCGCTGGCTGAATGTCAAACAAAGCGAAGCACTAGACGTCGACCCTGTGAAGAGAAGTCATATTGAAATAGTTAGTAAGGCTTTCCTATGTCTCCATTACTGCGAGAGATAAGCCATTCTTCGCTGACAAAATGTAGTTGACTTTTAAATAAGTAATTAACACCCCCTCCCTCCTTCAAGGACTTCATTAACTCTCAATTTGGGCTTTTGTTCCCCTCTCTCCTCCTGTAGAGATTGGTGTGCTGGCTAGGGAACACTCGAGTGCCCATGGTCTGTGTAAATGATAATTCTCCGTGACATCCCGCTCAGCGAAGACTGCATCCTGTGGGCTAATGACACCGACTGGGCTGCAAAGGAACCGCTTAATGATGACGGACGCAGAACACGTTACGGCCAGCCAATGAGCGATGCACGCTGGGCACCGCGAACGAACGGCCTCGGCCAAGGGACTGAATGCTCAAACATGCCTCAATCACATGCGTGTTCGTGGAGTACACTCTCTGACCAGGAGGGTGAGAAACAAGCAGGGGATCTGCATCAGCTGAGCAGCTGAGCGTGAGCAGAGACGCCAAGGTTCTGCTACCCTCAGGAACTCTGCAGACAGGCAGTTTTTTCTCTCTTCGGTTGTTTTTTTTTGTGGTGAGCCACAGTTTCCGCTTTATTTTAGAGACAGTCTTTTCAGAGTGAGCTCTGCTGTTATGACAGCGCCTCTTTCTAGTCACCCAACTTGTAACTTCTGGTGAGTGGCTCTCAATGTTGTGTACAGAGACCAACGAGGGTCCTTGAAAGGGCCAATTCCACCAAAATTAAGTGTTGTTTCATTTTAGTTGCCTATTATTTCACTGGCTAGTTTGAATAATTGGTATTCTGTTCACTGATTTCACTGCCTCCATTGTTATTGCTCCATTTTAAGACTAATACCATTCTGTGCTAAATCAAAGAAGACCAATTTAATGTTCTGAAATAGTGTTGTAGCCCTGAGAAGCACTGCATTAACCCAGCCAGAATGAAAGGTTCAGTTTCCACTAGGACCATGCACGCACCAATGGCACTTTGAAGCATTTTGGGTTATGTGCCAATACAATTACATGTGTATGGGCTCCTGGCTAAATGCAAATCTATTTGGGTTTTTTGGGAGGATGTCAAGTTTGAGAAGCGCCTTTGCAGTTCGGGGAGAAAAGGGTAGAAAACATTAGCTGAGCAGTGGGAGACCCAGCAGACACACGTCAGCAAAATAACACAATGGTTCATTGTAAATATTCAGCTATGAAGTCACCACAGCAGTTCATGTGTAGGCATCGATCTCAGCCCTTGCATTGGACACAACGTCAGAAAAACTGTAGGACAACAAAGTAATGACAATTTCATCAATGCACAAGCAGATTAATTGTGAGTCAGAAGTTGTCAATAATGTGTATACAAAACTCATCTCAATTCATAGCAGCATAGACAGAGAATGTCATTAAAATCACTGTGAAAAAGGCCTTAAAATTCATGTCAATAAACTGTATCCATTATGTGTCTGGTATGAAAGACAGGATTGCAGTAGTCATTTGTTCAATCAATCAGAAGCCAGTATGAAGGCAGATCTGTGGACCTTCCGCCTTGATCCAGTAACTATGTTGTAATCATCACAAGCCGTGATAAAGGTGCATTTTACTGTAACCGCACCTTCAGCTTCGGGGTAATGACAACATCCGTTGACGCGAGTCAACATAAGGACTCGGCTACTGCAGTATCTTCCGACCACGAACATCTTTCACTTCCCCATGTCACAAGCCCCAAATCTTACAGTGGGGAACCGAGCAAGACTTACAATTCACTTCTGAAGCAACCGCACGACAAACGCGGCCATATTGATGATTTAACTCCCTATTTACCTTATTTCCGCAATGTGAACGGTGTGTCGTGATGCCCATGCATTTCGGCTGAGAAACAGTGATAACATCATTTCAGTGCTTACTGGTTGGTCTCTCTCGGAGGCTGACGACAGAATAAGAGGCATGCAGGGCAGGCTGGCCTTTACCGGAGGAAAATCACGCAGGTTGCGTTAGAGCATCAGCAGCAGCAGCAGCATCAGATGGAGAGGATAAGTGGTCCAGGGTGAATAAGGAGGATATTTCCTCCGTGATTCATCGCCACACTCTCACCTCTGATGAATTCACGCGCCGTCCGCCGTCTGTTACTGCTGTCCGAGCGATGAGGAACGGCTCGGATGATCCATCATCATATTTCAAGTTGCTCTCCGGTTTCATTCGACTCAATCTTGGGAACTGCGGTTGTAGCAGCACATAAAAACGTACGAGCGCCCCGCTCCGCTCAGCATCATCAGCGACCCAGCGGCAGAGGACGGGAAAGCGCAAGCAGGAGCGGAGATGCCATGCGCGTCCACCTACTATAATTTACGCATGTGCGCACGCATGCTGGTTAAAGGCGCACTACTACTATTGCTGTTACTCTGAATCATGACATATTCCTTCTGCATATGACACTGGAGAGGAGACATGAAATATGCAGATTAAATTAAATGTATCCCTCTGTCTGAGATGAGCCCCAATAAAAAAAAATGACACAATCAAAATGGTTTCTTCTGTTATTTATTCATAATAGCCTATATCTTTTGATAAAATACACTTTGTTTACAAGTGCTGATTACTATATTACATTCACCTGGAGTTTAAATGGAGACAAAATGACACGGACATAAAGAAATTCACCTTTTGTGACAAACGTGACATTTTAGAACATTACTGATTGCCCATGACACTTTTCCCAGCCAATTCAATGGACTACTCTTCTAAACGGCACACACAAACACATATCTTTAAAAGTCAATGATCAGAGAGGAAAGACACTGGGGAGTGCTGCCTGGATCACCTTTTAACCCTCACAAACATAGAAGATGTCAGCTGCCTTTTTGGGGTTGTGATTGGATGGTTTTTTCGGGTTTTTTTGCAGTAAAATCCAGTCCACAGCCCAATTTCCATATAGTTTAATAAAATCACAGACATTCAACCAAGACCTAACAATTTATGGGGGATAAATTAAATTTGATGTTTACACAACCAAACATTGGTATAACAGTTTTTAGTTTCAGTCACTGTCTATAATGGCTAAATATGAGAAACCCGTGAGAGTCTACCACTACTTGGCTTAAATGCATTTTCCACATCAAATAATTTCCCACAAATACAACAAATAAAAGTGGACCTGGATTAATCCACTGACCTACAAATGTTGTCTTAAAAACATATCTTTTTGTCTTCATAATGACACAAACTCCCCAAATGTATCAAAAGAGCAGACCGCTTATAGGATACAAATATTAGATAACACCTCTATGGAAAAATAGACCAACGGATCCATTGAAAAACCTGGGCCATACAGAATCAGATACCTGGGCAATTTGAATTACAAAAGTAGTTATTCTACGTATGGTGGTCTGTCCAGTCTAAACAAAATCATAGGAAAAACGGACAGCCAATATATTATTATAGTAAATACCCTGTGATTTCAAAAACAATTAGCAAATAGATTTTTATATTAAAATATATTAATTAAAATATATTACTTTGATTAACTAGTCAGACATCAAAAACAAGATCTGATTATTTTGTTTTCTTAAGGTGACTTTGGCATATTACCATGGAAATAATTGCTATAAAACATAGGTCTACTTTGCACCTCTAGGAGATCTCAAAACATTATTGAAACATTTTTATTTGCAATCAGCATGCACACCCACCAGAACCGCAGAGGTAACAACTGACTCTACAACAGCCTTACTCCAGCAGATTGAGTTTTACTATGTGGCAAAGTAAGCATCCAATAATACTGCGATAATACTTCATGAAAATCTATCTAGTACATCATGTACAAGGTTGTAACACAACGTGAACACAACGTACACAAACAATAGTTTCTAGTTAGATTGTGTTGGTTCACCTTGTACAGTGAGCCCATTATATATTAGAGCTGCAACGATTAGTCGATTAATCGATTAGTCGATCGACAGAAAATTAATCGCCAACCATTTTTATAATCGATTAATCATTTAGACTAATTTTTAAGAGAACAAATACTAAAATTCTCTCGTTCCAGCTTCTTAGATGTGAATATTTTCTGGTTTCTTTAGTCTTCTGTGACAGTAAACTGATTATCTTTGGGTTGTGGACTGCTGGTCGGGACAGAAGACGACATCTGAGGACGCCATCTTGGGCTTTGGGGGGAAAAGTGATCGACATTTTTCACCATTTCGTGACATTTTATAGAGCAAACGACTAATCGATTAGTCGAGAAAATAATCGACCGATTAATTGATAATGGAAATAATCGTTAGTTGCAGCCCTATTATATATTAGCTAAAATTTCATGTAGTAAATTACACGGTATTATTACATGCTTACAATACCTCATCATAGTACGGAGGCTAATACTCTGGAATAAAGCCGTTTTAAAGTAAAGTGTTACGCCCGCCTGTGAATCGGTGTGTCATATTGTACCTCCAAATCATTTTGTATAACTGAAGCATGCCATGCTGAATCATTCTATGATAAAGCATTTAGCGTTTTATTACAACTTACTGTTCTTCTATTTTCTTTCCACAGTAAAAATTGCTTTGTCATAAACAGTTGGATATGCTCAAGCAAGGTGTGCTACATGAATAAAATAAAATACAATGAATTTCTACATCTAGGCATATAAATGAGCAAATATTTACAGTGAAAGAAAAAACAAAACAGGAACGATTATCGTCTCTTTCCTCCCTTACCTTGAGTGTTTTTTTACTGTTCGTCACTGCTGATATTTACTCTAGCTATACAGACATAAAAGGATGATTAGATCCACATCAAGGGAGGCAATATCTACACGTCTAGGCTTTTTGAGGAGGAAATGTAGGCTCACACAGTAGGTACTGACTGATTTAGAGCATGACCTTGGCCTGAAATGGAAAAGATCTCGACTCGCTCTCCTCACAGGGAATATATAAGTATTTTTTTTTTTAATATAAATGATTCTTTCTTGTCCTATGTTTGAACACAAGTGCTGTACATTGTTACTATCATATACCCAGGTGGATTTTCAAGTGCTTCTTCGCCCTATAGCTGTTAGTAAAAACAAGGTGATGTGCAATCCTCATGATGTTTTGTTTTTTATAAAGTATCATTCAAAATTCTTCTTCTTTCCTTTTCTTTCTAGTTCTGAAATCTGAGTGTGTTCAACGTGTGAAATGTACAGTTTTATATAAAATAGTTACCGTAAGTTGCACTTCCCTGCCACACGTGCATAAATGCCAAATAGGAGGTACTCTACAACTGATGATTATCATTAGCGCCCTTTTTTGCCTTTAAACTATAACAGCTTAGGCCCCGCAATAAAAAGTGTCAGTCTAAAACACAACAACACAGTCATTATGTTCTACAAAAATATCAACATTCATTTTTTCCCCTCCTTTTTTTTTTTAAAAACTACACATATATCTTTAAAAAAATATATCACACTAACCCTAGCCAAGTGCAAAACATTGCCAGATTTTACATTTGTCACATATCTGAAAGACTAGTGATCTGAATCAAACTGATTGACGTTACTACCAAAATTGCACAAAACAAACAACTTTTCTTAGATGTTGGTGAAACAAGAGATCATCCAGTGTAAATCCTCGGCTTTCCAACAGCAACCGCATGCTGGCTGCTTTGGCTGGAGCATGGCTACCGTGCTTCACCGCAGTAACTGATTTTGTGTTGATTCTGAATGACCTGGTTCTGCTTTGTGCCTTGATGCAATACAAACCACGATATCTGCTAATTATTATTGTTACGTTCATATCATCGTACCACTAAACACGAGACACAGAGTTTTGAGGGGCCGATGCAGTCATCGTGGCAAAAGGCTCCGCATCCCTTGCACATGATCATTGCCTTCAGACGGCAGTAGCATTTAGACTGGACATCCTCCATGCCGGAGCCCTCCATGAACGACTGTTCTGGCGACGGCTCACCCTGGTTACTGTGGTCTAACGAATGACCAGCAGGTATGGTGGTGACAGTCACTGAGAAAGACATGACGCTCCCGTGGACGCCGCCGCCGTCAGCCTCGGACAGGGATGTGGAGGAGGCAGTGCCTGCAGCGCTGTGGTTCAAAGTGTGAGGTACAGACATGCTGATAGTGCCACCGTAGCACGACCCTACCACGGGTTCCTGATTATCGCGCGTTCTCTGGGTTTGAAAGGCAGGCGGCCGCTGGTGACTGGGGTCCATTCCCACGTGGGGCGACGTAAGATATGGCTCGGAATTTCCTTGATTACTATTGCAGAGTTCGAGGTGCCTTCGGTGTGACTGAAGAAAGGGGCTGGTGTCTTTGGCTCTTGCAGTGGCGCTGTTGTTATCGGCGCCGGTTGCACTATCCTCTGATCCTACAGGGAGAGGCTCAGTCTTTACCTTGGAGCAGTCCTGAAAGCTCACCGCTTCATCAGACTTTGTTATGGAGTATCCCTGCTGCTCCATTTTAACCCCAGGAGGGGGAGAGAGAAGTTTCCTGGCTGGTTCCACTTCTTTAGCACCCTCTTCTCCTTCTGTGTTTTCCCTCTTTAAGTTGGACACAGAGGTGTTTGGGATGGCAGACTGGTGCAATCTCTTGCTGCTCTCTGACCCTCGGCCGTATGTAGACACATTGAGCAGGTAATGTCCCGTCATGGCGGGCCTGGGCATCCTCTTACGGCCCAAGAAACCCACAGAAAACCTGGGCCGGTCCTGACGTTCCTCCGTGTGCCCCAGTTGATGGGCTGCGTACTGGAGGGTCTGAGGCCCAATAGCCCCGTAAGGCTGGCTCTGTTGGGATTTCCTCTGCATCAGAGCCTGCAGGATCTGCTCCTGAGTCTCCTTATCAGGGAGCTCCCTGTGATGTCTTGTGTATTCTGAGAAAACACCAGCTCGTCCTACTCTGGTCAGCTGGGTGGAGATCTGCTTATCAGATCTGTGCTCGTCGACACCACCAGTGGCCGAGTGTAATGCCTTCCCCTTATTACCGGAGGGTAAGCCTGCCATCTTCACTTCCACCTTGGCCAATGGCTTTGGGAGGATCTGCTCCAAGGGAACCTCTTTGCCCTGCAGAAGTTGAGTGACAAGTGGGTTGTTAGCAGGGATACAGGAGCTGGTCCTGGTTGTTGATCCAACAGATGAGGGGATTTCCTGTCCCTTCATACCATGCGCAGATAAGTGGGTGGGCTGTGCTGACGAATCTGAAGTCTTTTGAATGCTGTGGAGACCTGCACTCAAAATACCAGTGGAATGACCTCTCTGTTTGTCATCAACTCTGAAGTTAGAGGTTTGAAATTGATTTGGGTTTAGCGGACCGAAGGAGTCCAATGTGCGAAAAGGAGGTGTGCTGGTCTGACTGCTGCTGGTGGTGGCTGGTAGCCTAGTGGGTGGCTGTGGGGATGTTGGGCTGGGGCTGGGCGACGGCTGCATCTG
>OMOV01032679.1:5673-23539 GCA_900312565.1 Beryx splendens | reverse complement strand
CTGGCGTTGGTTGGTGGTCGTTTAGCGGCTATTCTGTTTTTCACCCTGCATGTGGGATTCTACGGCTTTAATTCCCATTGTGCCAAGTTTAAACACTTTTTTACAAAATACGCACCGCCCTTCGTCCCGATTCCCCTCGACAGACTTAAGCCATGGAGAAAATTGCTGTTGTCCAACCACGCTTCGTTAAACTTGGACTTTCCCATGTTGGTGGAGCTGCAGGCTAACGAGGCTGGTACGTGGTAGCTAGCTAGCTAGGCTGACGTCACCTTCCGTCAAACAGCTGACTAACGCTACAGGGGGAAGCAGCCAACTGTCACGACTGTTACAAGAGCGATGCGCGCCCTGCGCGCGACTCAAGCGAAATTAACCTTAGTTTGCACAACAAAACCGAGCGAAAAAAGAAATAGTCCTCTCCCAGACAATTTTTTAAGACCTTTGAATAATGAATTTAAGACCAGTTTAAGACAATTTTAATGAATTTAATGCCTTTTAAGGCCTTTAATTTAGATAAATGAATTTAAGACTTTTTAAGACTTTTTAAGGATCCGCGGACACCCTGTGTTTACTGTTGATATTTTAGAAAGCTGAAAATGTCCTGCTCTCAACAGCACTGGAAATATCTCCACATGACGTCCCACCGTCTATGCTTGGCCGGTTATCCTCGGGAATGAGAAAATACATCACCATACAACAAAATGGGCCCAGGAACGAAAGGCACATTGCCAGTAGCTGTTTTTAACAGTGTTTAAGCATTTTAGGGAAGATTTCTCCCTTAAGCTTTTCTACCAATTTATTTGAATTCTCCAGAAACAACTCTGCCTACATCAGGAACTTAAACTGTACTGTAGACCCCCATAAAATCAGCTTGGACCCTTCATTAACATATTTCCAACTTGACTTGGATTCTGCAGCGGGAGATCACAATTCAGGATGCAAGACGAGCTCTGCTTTCTCGTTTATGGCAATACCGAAGGTTCTGGCATGTTATTAAGAAGCTATTAATAGTAATCAGGGTGGGGAAAGTGAGGAGGCAATGCCTTCCCCCTCCTGCACTAACTACTGTCAAGGTGCCATTAAGCAAGGCACCCTCTACTGCTCCAGCACAACTGCTCAGCTGCCGACAGTAGAAGACTGTGACTATACTGTGAGGCTGCCAGGTGTGAATGTGTGAAACTGTGTACGTGCAAGATAGGGCGCTGTTGAAAATGAGCAAGTGTGATCAGTCAACCTACCCTGGTTAAATACAGATTAAAACATGCAAACATAACTGTTCTGGGAAATATAACATTGAACAATATATTTTAGTGGCATTCACCATTAATTACCTCGCAAATCTGGTCTAATATAGAGGGAGTGGATCAGGCAAATAAAGTGAATGTGTGTATTTAAACTATAAGGACATTGGTTGCATATTTTAATCCCTCACTCTAAATAGTAAACAATCTTAGTATTTGAAATCCGCTATATAATTATGTTACTAAAATACTTAATGAATATGTGATTTGTCATTCCTGAATGAAACACCTCATTAGCTTTTTGCGAACATACAGCCAATGATTCTGTCAGTTACGCAGTTATGTACAAGCTGTTACTTCTGATCCTGCAGGCGGTGCACATTACCTCTCCGCCTCCAGCGTCCTCTCCGGCCCTCCTGAGTGATGGCACTGCTGCTGTTCTCTGTGCTTCGGGAATCAGAGAGATTGTCACTGCTGTCCTCAGAGCCTTCCTCAGACAGCTCCTTCGCCACATCCGAGATGTCCTTCTACGTAAAAAAATAAAGAGTATATTTATTATCTTTACGCAATACACAATGAGAGGTAGAGTTAAACAGAAAAACAAACTATAATTTGTATTATATGTATCAAAGTCCCAGACTCATAGAATCTCATTTAAAGCATCAATAATTTTAGATCTATTTTGTTTTTTTGCAAGCCTGTTATGGTGCAAACCATGTCAAGTTTTTAATATTTGGCTGTCTCCACTGTCATCAGGCTAAATTGATATGAATTACTAACTTCATAATGTTAATAGGGATATAGACATACTGGGTGCACTGCTATCTTAAGTCTACCCATGTGTATCTACAGGTCAAACAAAGTGTGAGAAAAGGATGCTTGTGAATCATCTTTGAAGCGCTTATAGACAAGACAGTATCGTTTTACACCATAATTAGCATATTCATATCTTTGGCTTTGTGGGCAGAGTGGGAAAAGCTGCTTTGTTGTCACACTAACCTTCAACGTGTAGACTCCCATTCTGCCTGGGACTTTGTAGAAGATCCCCTCTTCGCCACGAGAGTTTGTGTGTAGCATTGCATTCAGACATGCCAGGGGCGAGGTTCCACTAGATCATGAGAGAGAAACGCAAATTACACATCTGTTCCCCAATAAAACAGACAGCTGGGAGGGTGATGCAAGAAGGGCAAAGCCTGCTCTGATATCTGGGGGGGGGGGAAGAAGCTATCATGCACTGGAGGAAATCCGTGACTTCAGCTCAGTGACGTTGGGAGGCATTTTACTCTATTGGTTTGTGAGGAATCAGTGGCATAAAATTGGTTTAGGACTGATCTTAAGTATTGTGACGCTCCAAAATCCTCAAATTAAGACGGGTCTGACATCAAAATGTCTGTTGCATAAAAATCAAGACTGGTTCATTTTCAGACATAAAAAGTTAGTCAACCTCTTCCAAAGCGAACTTGAGTTAAGACTGCATCGTAATGGCTCAAGAGTCATGCAAGAGATGTATCTAGATGTACACAATGAGCTTAAAATTTATTTTTGGTAACTTATCATACATTAGGCACAAAGAATAGGCACAAAATTACAATGCCTCGAGTTTGAGAAGGAACGCAACTTCTGAAATTAATTTTGTACATATGGCTTACATATTTTACTGGCTAAAACCTGCCAGATGATTTGTCCCACACAGAAGAAAACGACATATATTGAACTCGCCTTTCCATAAAGTAACTCTACATTACTGACAGCATCCATGCTTTCAAAATAGTTAAACTGGAAGAGTCATTTTTATGCAACAGGTGGATTTTGACGTCTTTAGCAAGTCTGAATAAAATACGGATTTGAGTCCAAGTCATACGGTGTCTTTATGCAACTGAACCAAGGACATGTTATTGTTAATAACATGCAAAAGGTAAAACCGAACAAAACGGCATTGCAGTGAGTTTGTTAAGGGAAGGGGGGCTAGCTTGTTCTTACCTTCTGGATGAGAACAGTGACAATGAAAACAAAAAGAAATGAAACAATTAGAAATTGAGTGAAATCGCCACGACTATGTAAACCAATACAAGGGAAGCACATGATATGAGCAATCAATAAAAGAAGGAGAAAGCTGTGGTGCTCTCTCATGAAAACATGGCTCCTGTGTGACGGGCATTTGCTGTGTGACGAGGCTGCTGCCTCTTAAGACACCAGAAGAATATTTTACCTTATTTCTTTCAGCCTCTCTCTTTGGATCACCTGCAAGATCTCTTTATGGCTCATAGGTGTCTTAGGGTACTTCTCCAAAACCTGAAATTATAACACACAATACAAAAAAATAATGCATAATAAAATCTGTAACAGGATTTAAATGGACCACAAAGTTGCAATGACAAAAATTACAACCATTTATTTTCTGTGTAACTAAACTATACACTACTGTAAACTATTTCTATGGACATAACTGCTCTTATCCATCTGACAAAAACTGCACTTTGCCATGCATCAGCTTGGTTATTCAAATGAGAGTGGGCTTTGGAAAGCTACGATGTGGTCTCTGGGCTTTAGTTTTATTTAGTAATATAGACTATTTCACATTTATTGAATCTTTCTGACAAGTGTCCACAACGGTATGGACAGGCATAAGTGAAGTGTCCAGTCTGTGTAAATTAAAGAAAGGTATGATGCTCAGAATATTGTGATCATGACCACAAAGATTTCTCTCAGTGAGTTATGGCTCAAGGAAGTTCTGTATTATGGCTCTCCAACTGTATCAGATGCTTCTTGTGATATGATGTTAGTCCACTCGGCTCCTACAGGTCAGGTTTAATACTGATTGGTACCAACATCAGTTCTGATGGATCATCTGAGCTATACAACGTTATGCTATTGTGCTGAATTTCACCCACATGCTCATCTAGGATCATATCTGGTTATTATCAAGGCATTGGCATATGGCACATAGCTTTATAAAAGCTTTTAACCACAAAGTTATCATTTTTACATTATGGGTAAGGGTGCTGTCACTCTGGGTAACACTGACATGACATAAGGGGAGGGGGGGTGCAGCATGACAGTGGTCACTTAGGATTGTTTTGTTTGTTAAAATCAAGACATGCGAGTTGTTGAGAGTTGTTGTTGCCTTTATTTTACCCACACCCCGTCTATCAACACATTGCTAGCTTAGCTAATCAGTAAGAAAGGACTTTATCAGAGTCATTATACCATCCAAGTGTTATAAAGTAACGTTACAGTTGCTTATTTGGGACGATGTGTGAACAAATCAGTCTCTGCATACAGTGAAGCTAAAAAGCACGATTGAACAGCAGACAGAGGAAGCAATAACGTCACGTTTTGTGATTATGCAATACGCTGTTGAGAATGTAATTACATGTAACTAATCGTTAGCTTGCTACGCTACATAGCTAGCTGCTATGCTAGCAAGACTCAATACTGTAACGTTACTCCATGGCAAGTAAGAGATCTCGCCCTAACGTTAGCATGCCAGAGATTAGCTTGGTCAGCTAGAATGGAGCTAAGCTAACGTGGAGAGAAGGAGATTAACACGGACACAGCACGTTTCAGTGTGTTTTATTTGCAAGTTATATCAAACAAACTTGTTGACGAACTGAGTTGCGTTAGCAACAGCTAGCGAGCTAACTGGCTAGCACGCAACACGTTCACGTGTTTACTTCTCGGTTACTTTAGCCGACTTCATATCGTGACAGACATGTCACCCTCGCCGTCTAGACAACACGCACAGGCTCTGGCAACATGTTTGGGTGCACACAACACGAACACATTCAGTTATATTTGTACTCTAACATGACAGATAACGCCAGCTATGCAGCTAGTGACAGCGGTCTTCCAAATGTCTACCAGTCAACACAGGCCTAGCGCCGTGTACGCAACATTTCGTCTGCACCAGCAGGTCATGAACTCATAAACACAGTTGTACAAGTGGGAGCGTTCAAGGAAAACAACCACAACAAACGGCAGATAAAAAAACAACAGCTATGATACCGTTTTAGCGGCTTCTGCCCACGTCCTCCCCTTCTTTTTCTTCTGTCGCTCCCTCATGGTCGCGGACTTGTGCAGAGTAGTGTTGAATGTGTCTGTTTCAGTTGAAATGTTGCTTTAGTTACCGCGTAAGATCCACTCCGTCTGCCATGTTGGACTTACTGTAAAGTGTCACGTGACTCCGAGGGAAACGTCATCTTACTGTATAAGCTGTCAAAGTCCTCAGTTTCCCACAGATATCAAACTACACTCATGATGATCAGCATGACAAGCGCAGACAGCATCACGACCTTAGGTCTTGGGAAAATACAGCAAGCACATGAAGAAGCCATTTCAATCCGTTTATTCTGATGTGTGTAAGCAAATGGACTTTGCACAGTTTCACAGCTATTAGAAAATAAGGCAGCTAATCAAGATAGCACTGCAACTTTCTTCACATTTTTTTGGCTCACAAATAATTTAGCTAGAAAGAGGAAAACTGAAGTAATAAGTAATAATCAGGCATAGCATATGGACTAAACCAGGTTGGCCCCATCCCCTTTCACTTAAACCTGCACCCATTTGTCAATTTTTTGGCATCATAGTATTGTGATGGTTATAGATTTAGCTGAGCTTCGGTGATTACATTGTTTCCATTGAAAAAAGTAAAAAAAAAACAAACAGTAAAATTAACCTTTAAGGACTTAAAGGATCCCCCAATCTACTCATGTTTGGCCTGGTTTTGTGATACCTTAGTGCTTTTAAATCTGGTCACAGCTTACATTTTTTTTGGCTGTGCTATTTCTCAAGGTCACACAGTAAGCCAAGAGACTTCATGGTTTAGGCAACAGTAGGCAACAAAAAAAAAAAGCGAGCAAACCGGGAAGGATCACTTTGAAGAGCTCCACTGACCGCTGTATTGATGTGACTAGCATTTGTTGAGAATGAGTGAGAGATGACGTGTTTATCTTTCCAATTACACCAAATACATGCTGACTGAATTGATTCTCTATCTTTTAGAAATTGACTTGAAATCAATTTAAAATCAAGAGATACTGAATCCCAATTTTTGCCCACCCCTTGGCTAATGTTGAGTCCTGTTTGCCACTCGGAGCTGAGGCCGGCCCTGTGCATAGAGTAAGTATTCACACATCTCAAGGGCTTGTCTGAGCGGCACCTCCCAGTGGAAGATAGGCAGCAGAGGATGGTCTCTGTCTCTGAGGGTGAGAGCAGCACTGAGATCCTGACGTCAGAGAGCTGGACGAGGAGGACGACGGCACGGATGCTGCTTGCGGTGCCTGATACCTGTGTAAAGACACATTCACGTATTATTAAAGCTGCAATAAGTTCGATTTTTACTGTCCTGTAGCACAAAATTACAATAATATATCTTGAGAGGATTGTTGACTCGATGATTACTTCGCCAGGTGCTGAGATTTCTGGCTTTCAAAACTCACTTTCTGGCCTGTAATGTAAGAAAAAAAACTCCCCATGGTCGATAAAAGTAATAGATTACTTAATGTCCCTTTAAGTGACACCACTGGACTTGACCCAACATTATGATACACTGTGATTACTACACTATTACAATGTTCAGTCAGAGTTATTGCATGTAAAGCAGGAAACTTCAGCATCTGTAATCATGTACGCAGTCTGCATTTTCTCAACTGTTCTCTCACCAGGATTGGGATTTCCTGACCCGTGATGCAGCAGGCCTTTCCCTAATGGGAACGTTTACCAGAAGATCCCGCATCGGCCTGGGAGAGAAGGCTCTCTCCAGGTGAGCTCCGTTAAGGTTCAAGGTGTACATGGTCGGTGGAGCCATATCTAACTCCAACAGCATAATATTCTCAGCCTTTAAGAAGAACACATGAGAGTGAAGGCAAAGTTACAAAAGCATCTTATAGGGACACACGTTGTGCTGACTATCAAATCAAATCAAATCCTTTACAAATCTGCCATTTATGCAAAATTTATATTGATGTTAAAATCAGTGGCTTAGAGATGCAGATATCTATTTTCTATGTTAAACCAGAATCTAAAACTATTTTCTATCATTATCCAAGGTATAGATGCAGTTTTAATTAGATTTTATCGTTAGAATTTTTTTTAAATAAGGTGCAAAGAATTCAATAAAGGGACAGTATAAAGCATACATTTAATATAATATACATAATATATAGTGTTAAATATGAGGAAGTTGTAATTGCTTTGCTAGTAATAGCTGTAATTAATTTGTATGTGCATTATATATGTAGAAAACTATTATTCTGTCCTGGAAATTTAGAAAATGTTACTCCGTTGTACTTTTGCAAACTGTCCTCATGAATATGAAAGCACTGACCTGGTATCTAGATGGGGCCCCTGTTGCCGTGGCAACAGCCATCTGTGCATATTGGCTGATTGGCCTCTTGTATCCCACAACCGAGGAAGGCCTTCTCCTGACCTGAGTGGGTACACTGACATAAAGACATGGGAAAGGAAGGTTTGGGTTCTGTTTAATGTAAAAACACCAAGGGGAGTGGACTGTCCGGTCTCCTTTAAAAAAAAAAGAAAAGAAATCTGTTTCGTGGAAAGGCAGAATGCATAGATTATCTACAGCATTTCCTACATTTCCCAGCATGCCTTTCGACAGGAACTAGAGAATGAGTGTGGACTTGTTGCATTCCGGTGTGGGTTATATGCGTAGGAGGAGAGAGAGCAATAGTGATAGCAGAATGTGAGTTTTTCTAGTTGAGAAGAAGCAATCCTGTGGTTGCAATGCATCATGGATCTCTCCCTGTATGGTTGTTGGAACATTTGTGCAAAATGTTGAGTCTAGAGAGATATCAAACTAAACTGTAGCTGCGCTGGAAATACCTCAGCGGGACATTGTCTTCATTTGGTCAGAAAAATACACCAAACAACAAAATGGGTCCAGAAATGCAAGATGCATCACCAATGGCCACTGTGTTTTTCCTTTAATGCACCACTTAGTACTGTAGTATCTTCTGTCAACACTAGTGAGATCAAATCACTGACCTCTCTGATGGAATGACCGGCAGGAACCTCCACTGATCTTCCTCGCTGTCAAAGTGCAGCCTGTTCATAATCTTGTTCTTTTCCTTGGGAGGGATGAAATTCTCAATCAAGAGATACCTGCAATATGCAATAAAAGTACATGTGTCAGTTGAATGTAAACGTAAACAACTGTAAACGTGAAAATTAAACAAAAATTGGAGATGCTCATCACAGTTGGGGGCATCCTAAGCATTCCATTAAGATATAATATATTTGAATGTGATCAGGATCAGCTCTCTGGTGCTCTAATTGATCAGCTTTAATCTCTTCTATGGAGAATAAAGTAACATTAGCAAACATAGCGTATAATATATTACATACATAGCAATTTACTGCATTTACAATAATTATAAAATGCCAGAATGCGTTTCTATGTCTTTTGATGATAATTTTTTTTTTGATGTATTGCCATACATCACTGTACCACAGTAATCCATGCAAACGAAACCGTTCTAGATAAGAGCATCAGCTAAAAATGTTAAATAAATGTAATGAAGCACATAGAAGTATGTTCTCCTGACATGTAATGTCATCTAAATTAATTTGCATACGGGAAGAGGCTTAGGGGAGCTGAGGGGGAAATTGTTGTGCGAGGCGAGTTAAAAATTCAATTTTCACCATGATGTAACTTTTACTTCATATAGATAAGAACGGAAATGAATCAGTAAAGAACAGAAATGATTTGTGGAAAATATTTTATACGACAACATAATGAAATTTGATAGGATCCAGGCACAGCGGAGGTAAGTATGTCATCCTTTTCTGATAGGAATATGACTCTTGAAGACCTCACCATGATAAAAATAACAAAGTTAGTTAGCTCTCCATTGTGATCAGAACAAATTATGCTTTCTGTGTTGTCTGTCTTTCTGAAGAAGGACATGCTGAGAACAGAATAGAAGGCCACACGTCTGCAGTGATGATGGGGTCAGAAATATATGCATGATGTGTTGAGTTCATTGCACATGAATGACACATTGAGACGAGTAAACAAGACAGGAAATGCAAAGCCATGAATAACGGTTAGGGTAATACCAAATCGGGTGTAACATGAAAGGTCACATGCGTGATTATTAAGGTGGATACTTACTTGTACTTAAGTTCTCTGGTGAGCTCATTCTGGGTCTGCTCAAGCTCCTGCCTGGTTATGACATGCTCATTGATGACATCTTCAATGTCTGCCTTCACGAACTGTAGCTTGGTGTACAACTGTATAAAACAGAGACATATTACTTCATCTTGCTGCACTAGGCAAGATTTTTTTAATGTAAAAGTACACCTGTGGCCTAAATGTCACAAAGTAGGGCTGCGATAGAGAAGAGTGTCCCATCATCCCTACTTGAGATGCCGTAGATTTTCCAGATTTTCCCAAATGAGATTCTAGTGTCAGGTATGGCTGCTGTATCTTCTCCACCCAAAAGAAGTGATGTATCGAAACTTGAAGCATGAAATACAAAACTTTTGCCTCTTATCGCCGGGTTGGTCAACATGAGTGTGCTGTGTGCAGTTTACTGATGTGACATTACATGATTTCTGGGTATTAACCCTTATCCTACATCTTTAACATATGGACTACCGACTGGGGTCCCTCTGACCCCAAGAATAAACTACTGTAAGAAACAACCATCATAGCAAAATTTTAACTTATTTCTTCTCAAAACATTATTGTCATCTGAAAAAAAGATGATTATTTTTTAAAGAAAGTTACAGTTGATTTGCATATTGTGTAAAACAAAAATACATACTTTTCTTTAATACAAATTGCAGCTTTTATCTCAAATACAATCTACATAAGTACTTAAAAGCTTATTTACCCTTATTTAATTCTGGTATAATTTAGTTTTCAGTAATTTTGGTGAGACCAACCGGGGTCATTTTGACCCCAATATAAAATAATTGAAATAAACCCACAGTCATTCAAACTGCAACACTTTTTAATTTTATTTGTCTTTCAATACAAAAGTAGATAGAGACCTTGGTGTCAAAATAAAGGTTGAATAAATGTAATTAAATTGTATTTTTCAATTTGTACGTGAATGGTGTTTACATTGAACTATGAGCACCACACGCTACAGGCAGTTACAGCACAGAGCACATGAGGACATCTGTCTGCTGCATCGTGTCTGTCTCCTTCAAAATGACTGACAGAGTGCCCCTACCCCCCCGATAAGAGTACGATACTTTAAATTAGGCAAACATGAACTCAATAAATAGTTCCATCTATTAAAACTGCAGAGGTGGAATTGGGTGCTTACATTGGTATTTTTAAAAAGCACTAATTAAAACAGAAACAGAAAACAATGATATAAAGCACCTGTGAGATATGACAAAAAGTTCACCTCTGGGGTCTGCGGGTCGGTAGGATGAGGGTTGAAGGCAGCTCAAACAGTTTTCAAACAGTTATCTCTCGCTGCCATTTGGAGTTTATGTGCAAAGTTACCGAATGCAGCTAATCTTATGATCATATCATAAGCTACAAACAATTATGGGAATAAACAAATGATCTTCCTTATGTAAATCATTTACATTGTTGTATGCATGTTTAACTGTAAACAACACAACCTGATTAAATAATGGTTACAAGAACTGCGATTGCTCCTGTCTACTGGGAGTGGGACAGTGACACATGGGTGAGTGAGTCATCTTACCTTCTTCAGCTTCTTGGTCTTGAGATCCACCTCCTGCTGCAGGGAGGAGAACGTCTCTCTCATTTCTAACGTCTCCTCATCCTGCAGTATCATCTGCTGCTGGATCTCTCTCTCCTGTCTTATCTGCAAATCACAGACAGCAGTCAGCTCCATTCAGGTTGAGTACAAACAGGACGCCCCTAACAGGGATGCGTCATGTTCTGCACATCTGTGTGTCTAGTGAGTTTAAAACAACCTACGTTTACTTTCAGCACATTTCATATGCATTGTTATTAATGTATTTTATATTGAAAAGTAACACAAAAGTGCGTTTTCCAAGGCAAAACACTAATTTGTTGGATATAAAAAATAGTTGATAGCAAAACCATGACTTCAACCTATTTTCACTAATACATTATTGTTTGTATAACAGCTTTATTGCCACATACATCATGTACCGCTTTTTTTTTTTTTTTACCTGCACAGCAATCTCTTGTCTCTTCAGCTCCAGCATTTTTTGTTGTTCATTTGTGTGGTCAATTATGTTCTTTCCTCCAACCAACAGTTTGCTCTCCATAGCCTGCAAACACAGACATGATGCAATACATTATTTACGTGCAGTTCTTTTGTTCCAGCAGTATCTCATTTATCAGACACTGTACTGCTGATGTCAGTGTACTGTACCTTATATTTCTCAATGATCTTCTCCATAGCCTCTTGGTCCTTCTGCATATCATCCACGTTTTTTTCTTTTTCATCCAGATGCCTCAACTTCACAACTTCGCTTCCCTGGCTGGCACTGGCATTGATCACAACCTTGGGGCTGCCGCCTCCCTCTTTCATGTAACGTTCCACGTCCTGTTCCTCCTCAACAGCCTTCCACACCTCCACGTCCCTGTCGCTGAAGAAGTCCTCCTCCTCCATGCCGGCCATACTTTTACTCAGTCTTTTGCTGTCCCTTCTCTTCCTCCGCCTCTCCTTCGCAAGCATCCCTCGTTCCTCCAGCTGAGCTTTCAGACGGGCGATCTCCTCCTGAAACTCCCTCAGCAGGGCATCTTTGGGGTCCTCATTGATCCGAGGCTTGTTCTTTATATTCTTGGCCCTGCTGGCGTACCTCAGCGTTGTCAGGGACTCGTCGTGGTGCCTGTCTGATGGTCCCACAGTTGCTATCATGACAGTCTTTGCATTGCCACCCAGGGAGTCTTGGAGCAAGCGGGTGAGTTTAGAGTCTCTGTATGGGATGTGGGTGCTCTTCCCATCCACCAAGGCTGAAATGACATTCCCCAGCGCTGAGAGGGACAGGTTGATTTTGGCTGCTTCCCTCAGTCGCTCCCCTTTAGCACCTGTCTTGCTCTGGCGCTCGCTGCCAGCCAGGTCGACCATGTTGAGCTTCCCAACCCGGATGTGGTCTTCACCATCTGCCCCTTCCTCACTGCACTCCACAGTTATCACAAAAATGGCATGAGACCGAGAGCTGCGTTCATTCATGTTAGTGAACCCTACTGACCTAGACTGGTCACCTATGTGCATCACATGCTCAATCTCTGTGGCATTTTTAGTGACCACTGAAGACAGGCCTTTCACATACACCCCATACTCAGGGTTTTCCTTAAGTTCCATTTTCCTGTTGTTGTCTTTGCACAAGAGATCTCTGATTTCTTCCTGGTAGATTTCAAGGTATGATGCCCTCACCAGGTACTTCTGATTCTGAGTTCGGGATATCTGCGTGAAAATGTGCTGAAATGAATTTGGTATTACCCCCCTCCTCTCGGGATCGTTTGAAACGCCTTGCATCGTGTAGGTTTTACCTGTGCCAGTCTGCCCGTAAGCAAATATCGTCCCGTTGAAGCCGTGCAGCACGGACTCCACGAGGGGTCTCACTGTGTCGTCATAGATGTCGGTTTGTTTTGAGTCCCAGCCGTAGACGGAGTCAAAGGTAAACGTTTTCATGGGCTCATCAGGTGGTGCTTTCGGGTTCCTGATAGTGATCTGCCCCAGCTTACTGTCAATCTCCAGGATGCTCGCACAATCCGTTACCCCGTCTCGTCTGTTGAACGGCCGGCAGCGGACCACCACCCTCACTGCCTCACAATGTTTGGTTTTAGACATTTTGGTCAAACACAATGAGCTCAGTTACCTTCAACACCTTAAATTTCCATTCCCTAGGGTATAGCCGATCCTCGGTGCGTGCGCGTCTGTCTTCTCCACACAGGTGCGGCGGCGGCGGCAGGTTTATTCCTGACTTTATGGTGGAAGAAGCAAAGCGGCCACACAGTCAGACACACCTCATCTTTTCATCGCCAGTCTGCCCCGCTGTGATCATCCCGATGGACGCCGTTTCTCCTCCGCCCTGGGCATCCTTCCTTCGCCACACAAGTGATGACACAAGACAATATAAAGGCTAAAAGGATGCTGCGAAATGCGCCTCCTGCCCGGGGAGAGAAAAACACCCATGCACCCCGGCCCAACCCACGCAGCCCCTCTCGCTGTACACACCCTGCTCTGCGGACAATGGAAATAAGACATGTGACCTGCACAGCGAATTGGATTTGAGCAAATCTTCCCATGGTACAGCCTCGGTCTAATTCTGTAATGGGTGACAAATTACCCTCCAATTAGCAGGCAAAGAGAGGAGTGGGTTTGATTCAATAACAAAATTTAATTTAGTGTTTCAAATATACATCACTGCTCAAACCATGAAATAAAGGCCACGGTTTTGGCCAAATGTAAAAAAAAAAATAAAGAAGACACTCTCAGCACCCTACCGGTAGACATTCGTTAATGATGACAAATAACATGCCAATTGAGGAACATTTTAATTCTCTTGCATCTATATTTCCTTTACATTTGCAATGAGTGAACATTTAGCCTCTTCAATGCTCCTGTATCACATCATACTATATATGATCAAATGACAAATCAATGTTACAAGTACAAAAAATAACCTCACACATTTTTCTGCTCATATTTCAACATCCTGGCATTTCAGATGATATTGTGTTTCCAATGTGTTTGTCCCCCTCTCGCGATCTTTTAATGTTAGGCACATTCTAGTGGCAGATTGCATGAGTTCTGTTAAGTGCTACTGGGCACATGGTGAGTCAGGTCACTTGTGAAATTTCTTGCTGGGGTCCTTTGCATGGTCCAGTAGTAGTTGGCATGGTGTGAACTGATTTCCATACACCGCTTCGAATCTCTGCATCTTCTCCACCAGCTTGTCAGCACCGAAGGAGTCCACGAACCGGAAAGGCCCTGAAGGCAACAGGATATTGAGAGGTATACTTAGTATGATGGAGACGTTACAACAGTATACATATTAATGGTTGATATGGATAAAGCTCTAGGCTTGTACTCATTACTCTATGAATAGAATTAAGTGCTATGCCACAATCACCAGTCCAGTAATGACACTGTAGCTACAGAGGTACATTGCTCCAAGATCACTAATTTTATTCTAAAATGACAAATGTCAACCCTGGCCCTGGCATTTCATAATGTTTCATCTCAAAAAAGATCAAAGGAGCCCATTCCTCAGGCTCTTTTCCATGATAGAAAGCATAGATATTTTTTAAAGAACAATTCTGCACCCAGTTTGAGCTTCTTTCAGCCTATTGATTAAAAAAGAAAATACTAGTGAAAAATACTAGTATCATGTAATATTGTACACTGATAGGGTGGTAGAATTTTTTTCTTCTTGTTTTTCACATTTTGTTTTGGCAGTTTTCCTTTATTTGACAGTTCAACAGTGAAGAGAGACAGGAAGGATGGGGGAGAGAGAGGGGGACGACAGAGACAAAGGTCCCGGGCCAGACCCGAAGCCAGGATGCCATCTGGACGCCCACTGTAACATTTTTTTTTTAACCCAATGACGTATCTTTGGACAACTGTCCTTGTACATGGCTGCGTTTCCAATTGAACACCGGCTGCTAATTTTAACCACTGGAGGGCGAACTGAGCCAGGTTTAGTGAAATAAATACAGTGCTGGCACTACATAGCACTAGTACATACTACATAGTTACTCCACAACATGAGCTGCTCTCATGACCAAGAGACGTGTTTGAACTCTGACCTCCAAGGCAGGGGGGGAATCCCAGGCCGAACACAGCCCCGATGTCTCCCTCCACTGGGTTGTTCAGGATGCCCTCCTGCAGGCACAGCACCGCCTCGTTGACGAACCGAGACACGAGCCGGTACTGCACATCAGAGTCTGATGAACTGGAGGAAGATTTGACACGTGAGAGAAAAGTCCAACAGTGACGCGTTCTAAAACAAACATTCAATATTTAAGCACTCTGAAAGAAAGATTAGGCGTTCGGATTAGTGTTGGAAAAATGAATTCCAATTCTGAAATGATGAGTAAGAGAAATGGATTGTTTAGCAGTTTGTCTAAATTAACAGGCAACAATTTTTAGGTCTACTAGTGATAAATAATGGTGATTATATAAGTAATTTCAATAGGAGGTACTCTTCCCAATAGTGAGTAAGGAGAAAATACAAAAATGCCCAGCCTTAATTAAGATAAGATGATCAGATTGGCATCCTGGCTACAATCAAGATGAGTCACTAAAAATGGACAGATATATATACGGTAAATAACAATTACTCACACAGCAGGATTTGGTGTCATTTTGTATTTCTGAAGGATTTCATCGATATCTGGGTTGACATTTTTGACTTTGAGTCCTGGTTGGTAGACATAGCAACCCTTTCCTGATTTGCGGCCTTTAAAACACAAAGAGTTGGGATTAATACGTGTAGGAAATTCTACAACATGCACACACATAAATGAATTTATGAAGTACTTTATCCAGTGAACATTATCACACAATCCTTCAACATGACTGCCCATACCCTTGAATCCCAAGTCCACCATGGTCTTCAGAACCTCAACGTTTCCGCCACCAAACCGTGAGCCAAAAGCTTTGCCCAGGTCCTCGGCCACATGGGCAGCAACATCGATGCCGACTTCATCAGCCAGCGTCGCTGCACCCACAGGGAACCCAAAGCCTGTGGTGAGTGAATCCAACTTCTTGGGGTCAACCCCTTCCTGTAAATCAACAATAGGGAAATGAATACCATAAAATCTGTAATAGCTCGTAACAAAAGGTCTTGTTCAACTGGACTCAACAATTTGTATTTACAATGTCACTGGGGTAATGTGTTCCCTCTTAATTATTTAGATCCCTGAGGTGGTATTTTTAATAAGAACCCTTAAGTCAGTGTGCATTTCCACTTACCCATTACTGAGCCAGTATGGCACAGAGTGTGACTAAAGCATTAAGTCCACAGCTGTATTTTGCCTTCTGACGCTACTAACCTGAAGTACTCTAACTGCTTCAGCCAACATGGGAGCCAAACACCTTGTGGTATAGAATCCAGGTCCATCCTGCAAAAGATCAACATCCAACAAAGCATTCAGGATCATGGTTGGTAGCTACATGGGAAAAGAAGAAACAAACGCGACGTCACACAGAACCTCACCCCAACAACTATGATGACTTTGCCCTGCTTCAGGCCGACTGCCACAGCAGAGGCTGTAGTGTCCTTAGAGGTCTGATCGGTGGTTATAATCTCAAGGAGCTGCATCTTGTCCACTGGAGAGAAGTAGTGCATTCCAATGACCTATGGCACAGAGAAGATATTCAGCCACGAGTATTTTCTTTAATTCTGACAGATGGATCCTTTGAACCTACTAAGGCTCCCAGTCACAAACCTTGTCTGGTCTCTTGCTGGCAGCAGCAATATCCTTAATAGGCAGAGCAGATGTGTTGCTGGCAAATATACAGTGTGGAGGAATCACCTGCAAACAAATGGTTGTTAGATTAAATCATAAAACTAATTCACAGCAAAATTGCCATGCCCTAATGTGGATTTAATGCTAAGTGTGTAAATATCATACATTCGATATTTACAACAAAGTCATTGTAACTTTGGCCTAATGAGTCACTATTCAGTTACACTTACAGCCTCAACTTCCTTCAGGACTTTGTGCTTGATGTTGATGTCTTCAAACACAGCTTCGATAACCATGTCAGCCTTTTCAAAGCCGCTGTAATCCAGCTGGCCGGTCAAGCCGGACAGTATGGAGTCTCTCTCAAAGGATGTGATGGTCTTCTTTTTGGTCTTGTCATTGAGCCTGGTTTAAAAAAAAAGACAAAGTCTGAAGTTTCATCAATGTGCATCAAGCTTCCTCGCCTTCCATATTCTCCACCTTGCCCATTTCAGGGTCCTGACACGTTTTTGCTATACAAATATGTCACATTTATTTGCTTGTATAGCGGATTTCAATGTTCTTGATCCCTTGGCTTGCTAATTACTCCTTCAAAACATAACTATCTACTAGCAGCCAAGCCTGGCCTCAAATACAAGGCTCATCAATTCTATAAAACGGACATGATACTCCTCGCTCAGAGACCCACCCTTTGTAGACCTGCTGCTCTCCCCTGGCCAGTCCGGCCACAGTGGTGTCCTTCAGGATCGTGTGCACACCCTTGTCCACAGTCACCTGGGCAACACCTGCTCCCATCAGACCTGCTCCCAAGATGGCAAGGGTCCTAGCGGTTAACAATAAAGACAGACAATTTAGCTCCCACTTGAAAAAGCAATGGAAGTTTGTCAGATCTCAAGTCTCTTAACTTACTTCACGTCTCTTTCAGGGGCTCCAAAGCGGTTCTTCTTGCATGTAACTTGACCATGGTAAAGACCGATGAGGGCCTGTGATTCTGAGGTTCTTGCCAGCTGACCAAAATTCTGCGGCAAACACGGAAATCGGTGATATTACACTGACAAAATTCTCAGTGAAATATTATGGCCAAAACCAGATGTGCTGATGATGTAAAACCAACATGAGTTTCTTTTTCTCCTCACCTGAGATTCAGCCAAGTATCCAGAATCTGGGCCTTGTTCAACTCCAGCCTTCACACACTGAGAGAGGGGGGGGGGGGGGGGGGGGAATCTCT
>OMOV01032620.1:4091-14341 GCA_900312565.1 Beryx splendens | reverse complement strand
ACTACTCACTGATTACTGTACTTAATTCATTGCTGAACCACAACATAGATCTTCTCAGACAGAGGGGAAACAATCACTCATGTTTATTATATGACTTCTTTACTGCTCCAACCCACGCCTTGTCAGATATGAATGAATTCCACCGCACATCACCTACCAGCGCCAGCTCTAATGACAGGACATCCATAGAGAGGGGAGGTGTGAGGCACGAGGAGGAGAAGACAAAGTGGTTGGAAAAGGGGAGAGATCAGAGCAAGAACATCCATCTTTAAGTGCTGCTGAGTCTTTGGGTTGCCATGGGGATTGGACTGAATGACAATCCAGGTCAGGGTCGGGAGATATGGGGAAGAAAGCAACCGAGCTGAGGGGCGCGGAAGAGCTGGCAGGGTGCTAACACTATAATGCAGCACCAGCCACAGCCCATTAATGCCAGAGAGGGCTTTTATTTCTCGCGTGTTTGGGTGCAGGCATGTACACGTCGCACACACCTCTCTTTAATCTCCACAATTCTCTGTGAAGTCTGATTGAGCTGTGAGAGGGGAAAACATGCCACGCTGACGGCTGTTTTGGATGTTACAGACTCTGCTCCTCTGCAGCAGTTTGGAGGAGCTTGACAAACGAAAGACGAGGAGGACATGGGAGGAGGGAGAAGGAGAGAGAAGGGGAGAGAGGGAGATAGAGGAGTTGATCAAAGTAGGCCACACCTCTCACCTCCCCAAGTGTGAGAAGCTGTGTGTGTTTGCAGAGTCAGAAGAGAGCCTTTGTTGCCAATGTAGAGGTGGGTTCAAAAAGAAGGAGGGTGAAGGACGGAAATAAGTGATGTGATTAGAACAGGGAACTGAGTGGGTTGGGGACGAGGCATAGAGGTAGAATGACTTGGTATTTATAAACGTTAGGGAGTTCTTAAATAGAATCAATTGTTTCACCGTGTTCTATGAATGACCCTGACTTCTCCGTTTCAGACACAGTTGAATACTCAATAAATTACTGCCTCCCCGGGTGATAGAGGTGAATGATTGCCTCCTTCATGTGTTATACAGCTTAACAGTTCAGCCAATTGAGATAGCGCAGGGTTGTGTGCATGTGTGTGTGTGTGTGGGGGGGGTTATCATTGATGACTCAACCCATTATAGCACAACTCGCCATCTGTGGGCCTATATATACCGGGAAGTGAGAGGGCGTAAGAGAAAGCGAGGCAGTGTGGGAGCAGACAGGCACCTAGGCAGCCATTACGTAACATTCAGGGCCAGTGAGTTTGTTACTGGTAAAATGCTTTACTGGGGCGAGTTGGGATGAAAAGCACAAGAGGACGAAGGCATTTCAGGATAATCGTTTATGCTCCCGCGGAATTAGCGCACGCAGGGAACTTTTGTATCAAAGAGCGGAGATTAAAAGGCTAAATAGTTCTGCGACACGACATGTTTTCCAGGCTCCTTGTAAATACAAATTTGCTCTTGACTGATCGGGTTCAATAAAGGTTAAATAACTGTATTCTTCTTGTTCATCTGTGGGGAGCTCTGTTCATTCCTTTCATGCAGGGATTTTCTTTTGCCTCCTCTCTCCCTCCCTCCTTGGACTTGACAAAAGAGCGCAACAGTGACTCAGCCTTCTGCAGTGGGTTACACTTGGGAGAGAACATTCTGTATTATTTGGTGGTTGAAAACTCTCAAATCCTGGCTCCGTTTTAACCGAAACCATATCATTTTCTTTTCCTTGTGGGCTTATACAAACCTATATGACAAGTGGAGACACACATACACAACCGGCGCATCTTACCTCCTGAAAGAGCTGCGACATCTCACACACCAGACAGGAGTTTGATTGCATCTCGCACTTGTGTCTGTCGGAGAGAAAGAAGTCTCGCAGCAGCGGTGTGTGTGTAAGGGCCTGAACGATACAGTTCATGAAACACGTGTTGCCCAGGTTTATCAACCCTCGTAAACCTGCAGGAGAAGAAAAACAGAGGGGGGAGAAAAAGAACAAGAACATGTCAATGAATATTAATTAAACACTACAGTGCCTCTTGATTCATACTGCTGCCAAAATAAGGGATTTCAATCACTCACTTAAGACCAGACCACTCTCTCCCTCTCTGGATTGACGGGCTTTTAGCTGTGGCCAACTTCCTTATTGGTAATTTAAAGTAAACCACAGAAAGCATTAATGAGTCAGTAGCCAGCACAACTACCCCACATAGGCTCTCTGACTCCCTTTCCCTATGGAGACTTAGCCTAGCTTGCCTATAACAGTTTTAGTCTACAGCTACATGGAAGCTTAAAGATCATTTCTATAGAGTAGATTATGGATATGTACCAGGTTGGCAGTGTGGTATGCTGGCACATCTCAATATGGCGGGATAAGTGTTAAACATAAAAGCCGCTGGCATTTTCAGATTTAATTTGTTGTGCAGCTTGGAAGTTAATCATGTGGTGCTGAGTAAGGTCTGCCTGCAGAAGTGCCCCGGAGCAGACCCCAAAGCTGTGAATGGATTCGACGGCCAGTTAAAGTGCGAGAGAAGAGCTGTGGTCCCCCAGCTAGAGCCAGCAGAACAGGTGAGACCCAGCGTGGTCCTGGGTCCTGTCCAAACAGGGCAGGTTTGGTTCTGGAAGAGAGTGCTCAGCCAGGGCTTAAACACTCCAGACTGGTCCTATGTGTGCGCACATACGCACACACAGTCTGCTGCCTAATCAGGGCTACCAACCAAGCTGCTTAAAGACATAAGGGAGTGATGGATCGCAGGAGATAGTGAAGGAGGAGAGAGTGGATAAACACATACAAAATAAGAGAAACAGTAAGGAAAGGGGGAAGAGGTGACAGACTGCTGAGACAATGAAAAAAATGGAAAGAAAACATAATCGGGGGGAGACACGTAGAGAGAAATATAGACCCACTGTGGTGTGCATCTATCAGAAGGAGGGAATGCTGTGTTATGTCTCTCCCAGTGCAGTGCCTATGGGGCTGTCCACTCCTGCTGACCTCGGGTACCCTACTTAAATGCATGAGTGAGCCCCAACTACACTTGCGCCACAGGTGCATGCGCTAGAGAATACCCATAACACACACAGCTGTCTAGAGATGAAAAACTGTGCTGATTGGGACGTGTGGACTGAAGAGCACAATCTATTGCCCACCTATGGTACAGTTTGTAGTGATTTTCCTCCGCTTTGGATTGTGCCGTAGTAATTCTAGCTCCCGCTTGGTAGGCTCCCACGTCGTGTATTTCTCCCCTATGCCTGTGGACATGAAGAAAGACTAATGTGAAGGCACTGCGATATCAGATAACCTTGTTTAAAAAGTGGGGTACTGGGACAAGGTGCATTAAGTTCTCTGACAGAAAATAAAATACTATACCTTGCAATTTCCAGGCTTTCCTCTGTTCCTCTTTGGCAATCTGCTCCATGTCTTTGTCGTATATGTAGTCTTGACACACAAAACAATATATTCCACCGTATAATAAGTCTATCGCTGGAAGCAGAGAGGAGGGAATGAGAGAGAGAAAAAGAGAAGGCACAATAATTAGAAATAGATTTTTCAAGCACAACAATAGACCGTGGGTTTTATTTCACTGTCCAACCTTACTGGTGCAGCCAGCCTCAAGACAAGCGCTTTCTCTACCCTGCATTTTCTACTCACGGCTCTCTATTGATTGGGGCCTTTTTGTCTTTCCATCTCATTGCCTCACACTGAACAATTACAAGAGATGTGTGGGGAGCGGTGATGGAATAGGTGTATTTGTCTCTCACCCCCCACCTGCGCTTTCAACTAACCCACCACCCCCTTCCATTCTCAAACTCCACAGCAACACCACCTCGGTTCTGTTGCCGTGACAACCTATTTTTAGCCAAACCGGACATTTGTCTGTTTTTTGGTACTACCCACAGTGAGAATATGAAATTAAACAAGGGGCTTAACATGGCAGCGATCGCCTAACACATCGATGAAGAAGATGTGAATGGTGTATGTTATGTTGTGTCCGTATATCCTCTTGAATTGCCATTATTTGTGTGTGCGTGATGAAAGACCATACAGAGCAATAGATCATGCAGTAAAAACTGCTTTTGAGGATGAGCTAGCTTAGTGCCTCACGTAAAGAGGATGGCCTTTTCATGTCATCTTTATCTGCACTGGTTAACCAACCACATTTGATAACAGCAAGGGAAATTTTGAATACGGTGCTCATCCGTGGCCAATAGCAACCAGTTTAGAGAGAGAAATGAGTAACATAAGTGGCAGAGAGAGGAGGAAGATGTAGACTATGACTACTCCATAAGACAGAGGGAGAAATCCATAAATCTGGCTCACTGAGTGGAGGAGGAGAGGAAAGAATGAGGGATGGAGAGGTGGAGGGGAAGAAGATGTGAAAGGAGTTCAGAGAAGTGAGGTTGCTAGCAGTCTAGCAGACTGGGGAGTTAGGATTAATTTGATTAGAGGTGCAGCGGAACAGAGTGCCAATGCCAGGGAGGCTCCTGTGGAAAGCTCAAAGCTAATTAACACTGTAGAACCCTACACTTGGTGTGTGTGTGTGTGTGTGTGTGTGTGTGTGTGTGTGTGTGTGTGTGTGTGTGTGTGTGTGTGTGAGTGTGTGTGTGTGTGTACATCTGCCTGAGAGAGAAAACAGAAGAATCGGGTGTGTGCGCGCATGCTAGTCGCATACACACATGCAGTGAAACTGATGCAATACTTAAAACCCATTACAACCCTTCAAGATGATTAGCTTTAGCTAGCCACCCTATTGTCTCTCCTGTGTCCACATTTATCCTTCTTGGGATAATATCAAATTCACACTGATTAGCTCCATTGTTTTATTTGGGTCCCATAATTAGCATGTAAGGTTGAAACTTGGCTTTCTGGTAGCTGTGGATTAGCGATGTCTACCCCTCCCTTACCGCTGTATGAAGGGGAGTAGAGCAGCTTAAACCCATGACATTTGACTGGCTAAGGCGCTCCCAGGAGAATGGTAATGTGCTGCGGTTAGAGTGAGGTTCAGCTCCCTGTCTGCTGTAGGACAAGAGGGAGAAGTTGCCCAAAGTAATGCTGTAATCCCTTACTGATGATGTCTGATACTGCAGAGGTCCAGGAAGGGTACATGTGAATGTGAAGACTGATGTGATGGGACTGAGCCTATTTGAATCTGCCTTGGAAGGGCATGGACTCTGTATGAACCCTTTCTATCTGAGACTTAAAGGATTGTTTGCATTGTTTGACATTTCACATTTTCAGATAGATCTCGGGTGATGACAACTTATGCTGACCTGCTGGCTCTGTTGCATTTGGAGTTCTGACGTTCCTATGTTGTATGGTCGGATATTCCTTGGGGGCTTGTGAGTGAGTGACTTACCTAGGTTGTGTCTCTTGTTTTTTGCGTGCTCGTGGATGTGTTTCTTGGTGAAACAGCCGAAAAAGACACAGTAGAGACAAGAGTGGAGCCGGTTCAGGTGGGCGCCGCACATGTGACAGATACACGACTTGGCCTGGAGGGAGAGACCCAGGGGAGGGAGGGCGGAAGGGAGGGAGGGAAAGCGAGAAAGGAGAGGACATTCAGTAAGCACTGCAACAGGACCGATCCCTGAGCGTTAAGAGGGGTAGAGTGGCGTAGCTAGATAGAACGGGACTTCCCTGCCTGCTGGTTCAGATATTTATCCTCCACAGTCAGTCACCCAGTGCATGGGGACATACTTAGAACTGATATGAAGTGCAGACCAAAGACGACCGGGCCTGCTGACAAATCCCATGCAGTCGAATAACAGCATATTTCCGCTTTGAATCTTTCACTCTCTAACACACATAGGACATGATAGGATTTTATGCATGGCAGGCACACTGGGGAAGGCAGGCGGAGTGTGTCTGACACACACACGCTGACAGCGGCTGGAGTGTGTGTAATTGGTTTGAGTACAGCACTCGGAGGTGACCGGAGAATTTGCGCATTAGAATGCCTCTCGTCTTTACCAAAGCTGTTAGAATGAGCTCGGCATGGGCAAGACAGGAGAGCGTGATGTGTATGAGAGCGAGGGAAGGGGGAAGTGAAGGGGAGGGGGAATAACCAGAGCGCACAGGTCTTCGCCTCATGTGTAGATTACCTTTGAAGGTTTAATTGTATATTGTTCGGAAAATGAGAAAGAGGGAGAGGGGGAAACCGAGAGGTGCTGTTGGTCTAACACGAACATCCACGCCGGACAAAATCTCCCATTAGCAAAGAGAGAGGAAGAATGTGAAAGGAGAGAAAAGAGACAGCACAGAGAGCGGTACACAGACGAGTGGAGACATCTCTCAAAGGAAGTACAAGGGTCATGGTGAACATTCTAGCATTCCTGGAGAGGAATGCAATATAGCTGCTGTGTGTGAGTCTATGCAATAACAGTAATATGAAGACCCACAGAGCACAAGTCTACACAACAGAATTGTTCACGGACATACAATAAAATACATGCACTCTTTTGACGCACAAAACCAATCCCTGGCTCTAGCAGGTCGTCACTGTAAAATCATCCGTCAAGCATTCAAGCTCATGAACACAGCAGCATGGGCTGGCAGAAAGGCAGACTAGCTGGCTGTTTGCTCTGATGACTGAAGGTGTACAGTAGGCTGCTGAACCTGGAGCCTTAATTACTGTGGAGCTTTGTGAGGCAGCGCTGTCTGATGACTGAGATGGACACACAGCGACTAGAGTGTCTTAGCAGTGGCTCTATTGGAAAAACAAACAAGTAAAAGCACAGGCTAAACATGTGGATGTGATACCCAGCACAAACATTTGAGACTCTGGTTGGTAGTAAAAAAAACTACTAGTGTGAGGAATACTTCACTCTAGTTTTGGACCTTCTAAAAATTGGACGGTGTGCAGATTGTATACTAAAATGCCCTGAATTGGAATTGAAAATGGTAGGCAAATGCAAAGCATTTGAGTGGTGATTGCACTAAGTGTCAGATAAACAGCCAATGCCATTTCCTTGCCTGCATAGGTCTGTTGGTAGTGAGAAAGTGCAGCAGAGAGCAGTCTGCATGCCTGCTTTGAGAGGGAGAACTTAAGAGAATATAGAGAAAATAGAGATGGAGGGAGAGAAGAAATAGAGCGGTCTAATCAAAGCCCATCAGGACGCTTGTCACAATTAGTGACCCACTAGGCAGGGAGAGAGGAGGTAAGGGAATGAGATGAAAAATGGGAAAACTATTGGCTGGCTGTATCTATCCATATTCACTTTCTTGTACACTGGGAGGAAATAGCCTGTATGAAAGACATGGACACACATCTAACTATCTGACATGAACTCATGGGCCCTGCACTGTACCGTCTACCTATAGCCCTCTTTTGACTAGGAATACAATGGTGGAACCTGACACCATTTGGACAACATTGAAGCTTATTGTTCAAGAGTAATAAAAGGGTTTCATCAGATCAGTTTCACTTCCTTCTCCCTGGATGACACATGGCACAGAGCGGTTAGCTGGGGAACACAAGGAAACACTCATTATTAGTCATAAGTCAATCTCTGCAATGGGACAGCTATTAAACTGACAGACTCATGCTGCCTATGTGGCACAATGAGGCAATGTCTACCTTACTAAACAGCTCATAGGCTAAGACCTAAACCTAAACACCCATTACAAGCCAAACCCTAAAGCGGTATTGTCTGGATTAGCTTCCATAGCCTTGGGTGTTGAACTGTTTTGAGAATAAGCATCAATGACTATAAACAACCTTGGTGTGAATGCTAGGGTAACGATTGTGGGTGAGAGGTAATCGTGAAAGACAGTTAGCATTCATATTGTCCTGCAAGAAGAGTTGAGGCACAGCAGCCCCAGTTACCAATGATGGGTCTCTCCTCCCACTACACACCTCAGTCCAATGTGCTGCAGACATGCTACCTAGACTTTTATGCCGCTTTTCCACTGCATGGTACCGGCTCAACTCAACTCTACTCGCTTTTGGTAGTACCGCTTGGTTTTCCACTGCAGATAGTACCCCTTCAATGTGCCCGCCCCCCACCACTGGTCGTCACAGAGACGCCATATGAAACAGCCGTGACATCATATTCAACGCGACACACACAGCAACAGTGGGGGATATGGAAGGGATGGTGTTCTTGATTCTCTGTATGTGGCTGTTAGTCACAGCAAGGAGACAGTTTTTATTTCAGAAGAGGCTGAAGGCAGCAAGACAAAAGACTGCTGAAAAAAACAGGAGAGTTTGGGAAATCCTACATGCAAGAGGGTAAGCTAACCTGGTAGCTAACGCTAGCATATGTGTGCGCAATGATGACATCACCTTTCGGTATCGCCTCAGCTCGCATGAAACCTCGACGGAGGTGGTACTAAAAAAAGTACCAGGTACCACGTAATATGGTACTTGCCCAATGGAAAACCCAAAAAAGGCGAATAGAGTCGAGTCTGTACCATGCGGTGGAAAAGCAGCATTAGATAGTCAGCTAAGACAATGAGGAAAGACAAGTACAAGATCGGACTACATGGAGCACCAGACATACACACGCTGCCACAGAGACAGGCAGCCGATCCCACACACAGGGCTGTGTTTTGGCTGAGCCTCTATGGACGGGGGCTGGATTGTGATGACAGCGCAGTATAGGGGACATTCAGAGTCACGGACACTAAGCTCTGTTTTATTCAAACTGTTCTATTAGCCAGCCAACTCTCTATGTGTGTGTGTGAGAGAGAAGGCAGCAGCATGGGGGGGGGTCCTTTCCATGTGGGATGAATGAGGAGCGATGAACAGAGGAAAGAGACACAATGGTGACTAAATACAAACAAGATCAAGACTGACGTCTATACTCTTTACACTTACTTGTAAGGTGGACCTAATCTCAATTACATGGTACAAGGGAATGGAGGTCAAAGAGGGGACGAGAGAAAGGGCAGATGAAAGGAAAGATAAGAGATCTTGATACTACAGAGTGAGTCCAGATGAGACCCCAGATACTCCAGCAAAAGGTTAAAGGGGAGCCCACATCATGTGGAAACATACAAGGGTTCTACTGACCTCTTACCTCTGATGCTTGATCAAGCAAGACCATACCAAAATCCTGAATCCTCATCTTTTGCCTCTAGCCTATTCATCCTAAGGAGGGATGCTGTTGATTCCCACTCCTCCTGCATTGCACCAGGACTCCAAGTCAAAACAAGAGGGCTTGCCAGTGCCGCGCCCTGCCCTCCTCCTCACCCTCCCCAGCCTCCCACCTCCTTTTGCCGGGTAGAAAATCCATCTCTACCCCCACCCCCCTCTCCCCCTCTCTGTGGTTCCCTGGTGTCTATTCCTCAGTGTCAGCAGTCCTGCGTCTCTCCGCCCAGGGCTTTTAATGTCCTATTAGATCAGCTATTGATTAGCCGCTGGCTCAGATGACTGGAACAAGTGTTAGTCAGGTAGCTAGCTCACTATCACGCTGCGCTAGGCTGCATCTCCATCTGGGATGTGCCCTGCCAGGCAACCTAGGCTGGACTCCTTGTCCAGGGGAATGACTGACTGATGTACAAAGCTGTTAATAGATGGAGGAGATCTGGGAAGGTACTAGATGGTTTATAGATCTCCAATATAGTAACAAAGTGAAGATTAGATATCATTACATGCTTGGTTCGGTCCACTGGGTGTGTGAATAGCCTGTTGATAATGACCTGGGTCCAATGACAATGAAGCCTTTAACCATGTTGTAGGTCTAGCTACACACACTTCAAAAAGTAACAACCTTGCCGCTACCGTAGCTCCTCCATCTCTTCCAGCATTCTCTGAATCTGCCTCCATTATTCCTCCCTCAGCATTTAGGCTAATGCATTCATACATTCAAATGGAGCCAGTGTATGAGCCATAATGTGATGAGCTGTGACTGAGTACGAGAGAGAATGACGATGATGATGATGTGGACAAAGGTCTGGCTCTACTGAGCACAATCCAGCTGCTGCAAAGAACAGAATAGGGAGGGGAGGGGAGGGGGAGTCAATACAGATTAAACCTCTGCTATATGAGAGCAGTGACTCACCATGCCGCTTCACACTCTATATGCTGTGGCTGGCTGAGACCAAACCTTGCTTCTGTACACACACACACACACAGTCGACAGAATTAACAATGGCAGACATGCATACCACACATTAATATACAAACGTTCACAATCTTTAGCTTACACTTAACATATATGACCACATGCATGATTGCACAAGCATAGGAACACACTGACAATGTTACACACTTGCTTGCGCACTCAGACAGACACACACACACACACTTCTACTCCTCTCCTATTCTA
>OMOV01032583.1:0-12285 GCA_900312565.1 Beryx splendens | reverse complement strand
GTTTGTGGAGGGGACGTGAGCAGAATGTATAGAGTGAAAACACACACACACACACACACACACACACACACACACACACACACACAAAGATATCAAAGGCACAAAAGATAAATATCATGAAATATAATTTTATTTGGTCACACTTTTGTGTCCTCTTGTTTCATTTCTGTAAGATTTCAAGTTCTGCTGGCTTGGTTAATCACAAGAATATTTTTCAGGATAGTCTGAAAAGATAATTACCTTTACTGTTTTGTTTTTCTTTC
The DNA here is from genome assembly GCA_900312565.1 of Beryx splendens. Taxonomy (NCBI): domain Eukaryota; kingdom Metazoa; phylum Chordata; class Actinopteri; order Beryciformes; family Berycidae; genus Beryx; species Beryx splendens. Next base: position 12,022 of record OMOV01032583.1, on the reverse strand, counting down.
TCTTGTCATTGTTTTTTCCTGTGATATTCAGATAGCTCTTTGGCTGCAGTTTAATATAGGAGCAGTTTGGTTCTCAGGTAACACAAATATCAGCTAAGTTTTGCCAGTAGTAATGCAACTTCAATGGAAGTCCGCATGTTTCAAATAGTGAGAAAACCAGTTCCATTTAGCATAAAGCATAGTGTTAAAAAGAAATTACAAAGAGTGATTTAAGAGTCTTGTGCCGTCATCATGCAAATCATCATTTATCACTGAAAACAGTTATATGATTATCTTTTTGCTGCTTGCACATCACAATTATCACAACTGTTCGTCAAAAAGTGTTTGAAATCTTTGAAAGCTTTGTTATCAGCCTCTAACAAGCAAGCTACAATAAAACAGACACACAAGTTGGTTTGATTGACTAGTAAATCATGATTTAAAGTGTTTTATCAACATTTGTACATGTACAGTAGTACATTTTTTTTTTTTTAACTACGGCACATTAAGACTCACAATCCTTTAAAACAAAAGGTTTGGACTTTAAGTTACAAAGCCTATTTATAAAAGATAATTATATGTTTGTCCATCATTTTGGAAAATAGTTCATTCAGACACAAAAAAAATGAGACACCAAGATAAAATGATTTATTTGTTGGATATCAGCGGCAGCAAGAAACCTTCAGTCTGATAGAAAGGTCGTGCAGAGGTTATCACTCTACATGTCTCGTCAGGAACAAGAGAATGCAGATATGTGCATGTGCATGAGTTGCATGAGTGTGTGTGTGTACGTGTGTGTATGTGTGTGTGAGAGAGAGAGAGAGAATGAGGGACACCAAGGGGGTTGAGTAACTGGAGACTTGATCCACTCTATTTAAAGATGTAGTGAAACCAGTTTAGCGTCAGGTAACTGAGCGCTGGGGAGCTGCCAGTGCTCATCGAACTGGAAATGTTATCGTTTGGCTGATTTATCCGGAGATAGCTATTTTTTTGTCTGTTTTCTTTTTCTTTTCATTTAAAAAAAAAACTGGATTATGGTGCTTAATGAAATCTGTAACATTCTTCATATATCTTGCGTGACTGGATTGGATTTTAGCGAAATATAACACTGATGTGTCATAACAGAGAGCGTTTCAGTTTATTAATAAGCCCTTTCAAATTGTATCTCATGTGTAATCATCATAATTGGAATAATCAGGGTAACCACACAGTGCAGCCAATAATATAATGCCCAATATGTGTGCCATGCTTTGTGTCAGGCCTTGAACTGACCCTGTCACCTGTACGGGATGTTAGTGAACTGCCACAGACCAAACTGTCCATGTACCTGTCCTACCTATAATGTTGTTCTGCCTGTTCTAGGTAATGAAAACCAAGAAGTGACCGTCGAAGGCGTCTCGGAACAGAAGGTCCTCCTGCCATGCTCTTGCTCGAGCAGAAACCCAGACAAGGAGGTTATATGGCAGATTAACAAGACCACGGTCCTCCGCTACCAGGGGAACACTTCAGACGTCTCTGCTGGTTACAAGGGCAGGGCTGAAATCCTCCTGACCCAGGGCGACAGCAACTGTTCCCTTCTCCTGTCGAACATCACGCTGGCTGACGCGGGGACGTACAAGTGCAACTTCCACAGCACAGACCAGGCTTACTTCCACACGGTGTACAACTACGCTTTTATTCATCTGGAGGTTTCTCGTGAGTCATTCCACTCATTTACACTCACTCATTCATCCATTCATTTGCAGTAGAAACCTGTGCTTAAACCTGGCATAATCGAGGTCTTCCCTCCGCAGAGAGCTACAGCGTGTGCCAGAAGCCTGATCCTAGCGATAATGTGAATGGCAGTGTAAGAGTCTTCCAGTGTGATGTAACGCGGCGCCACCCAGAAGACCAGATTGACTGGCAGTTAGACGGACAGCCTCTTGAAAAGCCTTCCACAACAGACGCAACCTATACTGATCCTTCTGGACTCCGCCACCTCAGCAGCAATCTGACCATGGAGCTCAGCGGGAGCTCAGAGCCCAAGTGTGTTGTTAAGAACCCGGCTATATCAACCAGCGTTAGCTACAGCTGCCCTGAACACACCGGTAACTATCTGTTTTGCTTTGTAAGGGGAGGGGCTTACCAATATCTGTTTCACAGATGTGAATCCATAGCTCATTGCTGTTCCAAAAACACACCATGAGAGAGTTTGGTTGATTACAGTGCCGTGTTTTGTTTCTTCATTCTCTCATTTTTCACCAGCCCCCATCACCCAATATCCCACATTAGTCAGCTCTGTTATCAGCTCCTCTGTCATCGTTGCCATTGTGTTGCTGCTGGTGTTTTCTCTGCTATTGTATCGTTACCAAACTTCAAAGGTAAGTTCTACTGGTAAGGCTGTCATGGTGCCAGGGATCTTAATTCAAGATTCTTTTGCCACACAGTGTGGAAACTTTATTGGTTGAGACACGTACAGCCGGTAATCCTTAACATGATGAATTGCCAGGCTGCACAACGTTACCGGCAGCTGCGACGCTTAAGCACAACCACTTTTCTCTTCCTCGTCAACATTTGCTGTTATGGGGTTTTACACTGTGTTTTGTATCTTCTGTCTTTCGTAGAGGGTCATGGAGGAGGAGAGAGCAGATATGACTGGTTCTGAGCTGCAGGAACTTCATGGATCAAAGCACTTCAAAAGAAAGAACTTGAATCTGAGTGCTACTGAGTAATGTTGAGTCACAGTGGAACAGAACTGGGCGTGATGCCCGTTCGCTTTGTTTGCCGGCAGGTCGGATCCTGTATTACTTCTATATGTGGAATGCTGCATTTCCAAGACTGTCCATTTGTTTCTGTTTCTACAATCAATGGGCTCTAACGAGAGAGAAGGGACCATCCTCTACGGTGTGAAGATAATGTGATATCAATGTAAATGTGATCAGTTGTCATCTAATTTTTACACAGGGCACAAAAAAATCATAGAAATCATCACACAAAAATAGGCTGCTGAAAGTGTATCCTACACTATAGGTTTCGAATCAGGTAACAGTGATGTTATTCATAGAAAACTTCACGCACATTTACTGTATTATATGTGAAATTGTGCTTAAGTTGATGAGTAAGGTCAATTTTGTATTTTACAAGGCCATTTTCTCAGTGTACAAAAAGTGAACCTGATACAGATATACTCCCACATAGTGAGTGCAGAGTGACCAGCCTGAAAATCATAATATTTCATGGAGATGTCCCACAAAAACTATAAACTACATGCATGTTTCAAATTGTGAGCAAACCAGTTTCGTCTAGCATAAAACAAAAGGCAAGGCGAGGCAAACTTTTATTTATTTAGCACATTCCATACACAAGGGAATACACAATGTGCTTATCAAGAGTAACAGAGTCATGTAAGAGTCTTGTGTATGTCAACAGCTGTTATTGCGCAAATCAGCATTTGTTATGATCGAGAACAGCTGTTATTCTGCTGCGTGCACATCACAGTTATCATACAACTGTTTCTCCAGAAAGGGTTTGAAATCCTCGAAGGCTTTGTGCTTTTTCTTTTGCTGTTTAAAGCAAGCAAGCGATGCAGTGAAACAGAGACACATGGTTGGTTTGATCATGATTTAAGGTGTTAATAACATTTAACATTTAGACTTAAGTGACAACGCCTATTTATAAAAGATAATTATTGTTTATGTTCATCCATTATTTTGGAAAATAGTTAATTTCGTAGAGACATAACAGATGAGTGGGAGGTTCCCCTGGGTGTTAGGTAGGGAGAGGTCATCTTTTGGTGGCTGAGGAGAAATTGCAACATGCGTGAACATGCTGATACTGAAATACTTGTGAATTACTTTTATATATGTCATACTGTGAATGTGAGGCAAAGAAATGCTTGTTAATATAGCTATTTACTTAGCCATTTACTATCTACTTAATTTAGAGCCTTTTTGGGGAGAATAATCTTCAGCACTTTGTAACTGCAATTTTGACAGGCAATAAAGAGACCATCTGTGATATATAAAGATAGCAAGAAGCAGAAATGACAGAAATCATCACACAAAAACAGACCGCTGAAAGTGTGCACTATAAAGATTTTGAACCATAAACTATGAAAAACATGAATTTCAGACTGATTTTAAACAATTTCATAAGCTATTGACATTGAACCAATTTTACCACTGGCATGTTTATTCAGGTATTTATCAAAAGAATGCAGTTTTTTTTGGAACAAATACTGTTTGTAACCAGTTTCTTGGAGTAGAAGCAGTTTACTGGAGTAAAGTGTTAAAATTGTACATATTCTCCTCTAGCTGCCTTTGCCGGCCACATTGAATATTCTTGCTTGCAGATATGGTTAATTTGTGTAAATACGTTGATGTCACTGTCAGCAATGTACATGAAGGTTTGGTGGGAAACCCTACTGCTACTGTTGCAATGTCATTTCCAAGACACAGCTCGCCGCAGAAGCTGTGCAGAGGAATGATCCCAGCCTCTCTGCTTCTGTTAAAGGACAACTTCTACTTTTCAGACCACTGTGGTCTCCAGGAGACGACATTAGGGTCTATTAGTTGGATGAGAGACTTCACTCTTCTATATCCATCAAAGGTCATCACAGATTACAGCATTTGTGAGAACCGTTTTCTACAAATCATGTCTGTTCATAATTGATCAGTATCTAATTAATTAAAGGAAACAAACGATATTGTGAAAATGTAACCTTAAGTACTGTGTGAATCTTCAGACCTTAGCTGCAAATTTTCACACAACTCCCACACTCCTCTCTGATAAGAAAAAAAAACTCACTATCATGAATGTGGGAGCTGTACAGTGTGTCAGTGGAGACTGTGCACTGCAACGCTCCCTCATGCGTATTTATCACAACTAGTGACCTTTCAAGTTTCCATTCATCAGACATTAAAGAGGAAATGATAGCCTTCAGCATTTACAAATATACCATGTGCAGTACAGAGTGTCGTCACAGAAAGCCATGTTGTATAGGCTACACAATATAATCTGAGACAACTTGACAAAGGTGTGAATGAAAACATCAGGTCACATAAGGTTTCATAAGCTCGTGTCAGCAGTCAAGAAGTAAAAAACTGTCCCGTCTCCTATTAGAGGTGCCTCTAAACCACCTAAATGGGGAATAAAAACTTAGAGCAGTACTACAGCATCCTGTCAAGTGACTGACTGATGCTGAGGTTGGACGAAATGACTAACAAATGCAGTTTTGGTTCCCTTTATCATGGCCTCCTGGAGCACAATTTCACACTCAACACTTCTACCTTTATTCTCAACTGTAAGAGGAACATTGACAGATTTGTTTTTAGATATGGACTGCATGAGAGTCCAAATTGTTGGACTTTCATAACACAAACAGCAAGCACTTAAAGTTAAATGATGTACTGCATGTAAAGTCCTTCCCTTAGTCTAAGAGTCTTTCCAGTTCAACCGTATCTGCAGCTCTGAGGAGGGTTTTGCAATACAGTATAACATACACTGAAGAACATGCTATATTTGTGAGGGGGAATGATTAGGATTATAACATACAGTCAGATGCCATCTAAATATAGATACATTCAATAAAAATAAAACACATCAAAGACTATGCTGCGTCTGTGCAGTTACCTAAACATATATAAGTCCTCAGGTCAAAATGGCCCACATCATCTTTGTATAGGGAATCTGCACAGACATTCCACAACACATTGGACATGTGTCCATGTTTTGTTTTTGGTTTTTTTACCCTAAAAGCCATATTTCATGTAGCCTAGATAAGGTGTTAAATTGGTCCACATCAGACATGTAATGAGAGGGAAATGAATGGTACCTTGGTTGTGCCACGTTCCTTTTAGTTTAGTCTCTTCCCACACACCAGCACAGTAATTGGCGGTAATACAGCTTTCAGTTGGATGTCAACCGCCTCAAAACTAAAGAAAAAAGAAGAACACGTAAGATGGCTACTGCAGAAATGGCGTCGGGGGAGGAATCGGAGAGCGAATTTGAAAATGAGGACATGAGAGGATTTGTAAATAAAAAGAAACACAAGAAGAATCCATCAAGTGTTTCAAGTGATTTCAGTCAGCAGTTGAGGAAAGAGGGGTCGTAAGTTGGAATGATAGCGGTGACAAGGAAGCATGGCGTTTTCAAGAACCCACATGAGGTTGTTAAGTTTGTGGAAGAAAAAGTTGGAGCTGTTAAGACGGTCAGGATAACTAGAAGTGGGATCATCATCGACTGTGTATCTAAGCGTCAGGGATTGAAAGCCTTGAATATAAGATATATATATATAACATATAAAGATCATAGCTGTGTGGAATGCTTGGACCAGAAGCAATGAAGAAAGGAGTCATAGGGGTGCCAACGACGTGCCAGACGCTGAGTCGTTTGAGGATGCTGAAGGTGTGATTGAAGCAAGAAGAATGAAAAGATTCAGAGAAGGGAAAAAGGAGGACAGTAAGTCGATATATTTGACTTTTAAAAGAGAAGTACCGGAAAGAGTGTGTCTGGATTATGTGTGCTACAAGGTGAGGCCATATGAGAGGGCCTCTCTCAGATGTTTCTGCTGTCAGGAATATGGAGAAATAGCAGAAGAAGAAGAAGACATTCCTTTTCCACACAGCAGGCGGCAGCACCAGACATGTTCTCCATACTTATGACGTAGTTGATACCCGGAAGTGGTGCAGACAGCTCTCTCGCTGTTACATCCGAAAGTTAGTGCTGTGTATTTCCACATGTGGACATAAGTTGTAACTCTTACACGGTAAGGCCATTGGACCACACCAAATATTTGTATGTTCCAGTGATAAAATCAACAGACCGACGTGAATATAAGTCAGCTGGTTAGATATGTATAACGTTGTTGGTTAGCTGACTTAGCTAAGTGAGCTAACCTGTAAGTTAACTTGTACACCTGTACAGAGAGAGATAAGGAGATGTTATCGTTTCATGAAGTAATGCCACTGACGGCCAGTTAGCTTCACAGTTTGCTGCTCAGTTTTGAATTGATCACAGCGACGTTAGTTAATGCTAAATAAATGGATAAAATACGGAAGGCTCGCTTTGTTGGATAGGCTGGGTTAGATGTTGTTTTTTATATTATTTGTAGTAACATCGTGTATTATATCTGTGATAACAAGGAATAGCCTACATATAAAGTAAGATGTTTCAGAGAACAGGTGAACATCAAGTTGGATCAGATGTTGTTGTATTCTCCTCCAGGTTATGTTTGGAGACTGCGCAAAGCGACGCAAGGAATCTACAATGGGCCAGCGAAGGAGGGGGCCGGCCTTCAGTGGTCCTTCATCCAAAAGAGTGTCTAGAGATCCCACAGAGGCGCCCAAGGTCCCAGGCAGGAAGCACAACATCTGCATGGTGTCCGACTTCTTCTACCCAAATATGGGAGGAGTAGAAAGTCACATTTACCAGCTGTCCCAGTGTCTGATCGAGAAGGGACACAAGGTGGTGATAGCCACCCATGCCTATGGCAAGAGGACGGGGGTCCGGTACCTGACCAATGGACTGAAGGTCTACTACCTCCCCCTGCAGGTGATGTACAACCAGTCAACAGCCACCACCTGCTTCCACAGCCTGCCGCTGCTGCGCTGCGTGTTCGTCAGGGAACGCATCACTGTGGTGCATGCACATAGCTCCTTCTCCGCCATGGGCCATGATGCACTGTTCCATGCTAAGACCATGGGCCTTAACACGGTGTGTAATGAACCAGGGCAAAGCATTTTTTATATATTTGTGGGTCTATTCCTCTCACTAGACCTAGATACAATCTGCTGTCATAAACCTAAACAGGATTACCCTTTACAGGTGTTCACCGACCACTCGCTCTTCGGCTTTGCGGACGTGAGCTCGGTGCTGACCAATAAGCTTCTGACTGTGTCGCTGTGTGACACCAACCACATCGTGTGTGTGTCGTACACCAGTAAAGAGAACACAGTGCTCCGTGCAGCGCTCAACCCAGAGATAGTGTCTGTCATCCCCAATGCTGTTGACCCCACAGACTTCACTCCTGACCCCTCGCAGCGCCAAGACGGCAGGATTACTATTGTTGTGATCAGCCGTCTCGTCTACCGCAAAGGTAAGGAGAGGCTATTAGGTTAAGCACTGTATAGGGATCAGTTGCGTTAATTGTGAGAGCAACTGTTCAGCTGTTCTTCCTCCTCTTTTTAGGAACTGATCTTCTCGGTGGAATAATCCCAGAGCTCTGCCGCAAACATCCTGATCTGCATTTTCTAATCGGTGGAGAGGGGCCGAAAAGAATCGTGCTGGAGGAAGTGAGAGAGAAATACCAGCTCCATGATAGGTACCGTCGGTTTCTCATGTTTCCTGAGATTATATGGCAGATAACGCTTAGATGTGCCTAACGCACTTTTCATTTGGGTCTCCGCAGGGTGCGTCTCCTCGGGGCTCTGGAGCATAAAGATGTACGTGGAGTTCTGGTGCAGGGTCACATCTTCCTCAACACCTCTCTGACCGAAGCTTTCTGCATGGCCATAGTAGAGGGAGCCAGCTGCGGACTGCAGGTTTGCTGCCGTTCATATACTAAATCAGGGATGGGCAGCCATGTGCCATGGAGGGCAAATAATCTGCAGGTTTTCACCCCAACCAATCACTGCAGCTGGTGATTGTATCTGATTAACACAATTTGAGAGGAGGAACTAATCAGTGAAACCATCTGATGTAGATTGGAATGAAAACCTGCAGACTCTCAGCCCTCCGTGGCACATAATGTCCTGTCCCTGTAAGAGATGGTTCATAACTACTGAGTAAAAGATTCCCTCTGAGTGAGACACGTATTCATCCTGACACAAAGTGGCAGAACAGTTTGTTGGAGATGACTGTGGAGCCTACTTTTAATTTGTATTCAAAGGTCTTTTTTTTAAAACTTTCTTTCTTTCTTTCTTTCAAAACAGCATTCTAATATAAGCATCGCTCTCTCTCTCTGCAGTATTATGAAACTTAGTTACTATGGGCTGTAAAACAAAAAAAAATCCACTTTTGCAGTGACAGCTCAGTCCTCCATCATTTGAAAATAGATGAATGGAGCACAGGCCGATGGACAGAACCTGGAGTAATGGATGAATATAATTAACTCAGCTGACAGATTTACTATGTTGTGTGTGCTTGTAGGTAACTACTCAACTACTCAATACCTTATCAGAGCACCACATAGTGGCCTTACTCAATTGTAGTTAAAACTCAACTACTTAACCCTGATAAAACAAGTACCAGCAGTGTTCAAAGGTTAATGTGGTTTACTCTAGTTGTTAAGGGTGATTTACAGATTTGTAAATGTATGTCTGAGTATATACAGTTTTTGTTTTTCTGCTTTGTTTAGGTGGTTAGCACTCGTGTGGGAGGCATTCCTGAAGTGCTGCCTGAGGAGTTGATCACTCTGTGTGAGCCTACTGTACGCTCTCTGTGTGCTGGTCTGGAGACCGTCATTGCCCGGCAGCGTTCAGGGTCAGTCCTCTCCCCCGCATCCATCCATGCCCGTGTGCAAAACCTCTACACCTGGAGAAATGTCACAGAGAGGACGGAAAAGGCAAGTTTCAACAACTCTTGGCATCTCTACTAATTCCAGGAATCTCTGTCTGTCTGTGTGTGTATGTCCTTCGCATATCTCGAGAACCGTTCGTCTGATCGACTTCACACTTGGCGGATGTGTTGCTGGGGAGACGAGGAAGTGCAGTGTCAGATTTGGAGCAATTTGGACACGCGACACATTCAATATTAATAAACTTTGAATAAACAAGCGAACAGCGCTCTGTGCAGCAGCGGGGCAAAAGGGCACTGCACTAGTTTTTAATCAATTTGTCAAAGTCTGTTGTAATCATACTCTACCAGTGTCACCTCAGGCTATACACTTACAATGGACCATGTGTATGTAGTTGACAGTTTCTTCATTCAACGTTATTTTTTTCATATTCCAGCTGCCAAGCACCCACATCTCAAGTGCATTCATGAACTGGTACTTTAAGCACCAGAAACCTAGTTGTCAATTCACATATCAAACTGAAAATAACTTTTTCAGACCAAAACTTGCCTCAGTCTGAGCACGAACTTTGCCATGAATTATGTCTCAAAGAAAAAGAAGTGGATAGTTTGATTGCTGAAAAGTAATGTTGAGCCATGCGTCACACAGTTGAGTGATGTGTGCTTTTTCTCACAAGAAATGCCAGCTTGTCAAGTGTTTGGTGCCTCTGCTCATTACAGTACATGTTGCCCCTCTCAGGTCTATGACAGGGTGTCTGGAGAGGAGGTGCTTCCCCTGGACAGACGCTTGCTGAGGCTGAGGGCGCACTGTGGGCCAGTGGCTGGCTCCATCTTTGCCTTTGTAGCTGTTTTAGACTTCCTCTTCCTGCTCCTCCTGCAGTGGCTGGTGCCGGATCGGGTCATGGATGCTGCTGTGGACGCCACCGGCTCACACGGCCTCTGGAGGCAGGAACTGGGCAGTAAAAAAAGAACTCATTCTAAATGTGCCGTGATGCCGGCAGCAGAAGCAGAAACTTCATCCACTAAACTGCAGTGATCAGTGATCACTCCCTATTTCTGCCTCACCCCCAGCACCTGGCCTGGTTTTAGACTGTACTCCCCATGACTCCAACTCGGGATATAATATTAACCACTAGAATCTACTCATGGTGACCCGGATATTGTTTACATTTAGCACTAAAAAGGGACTCTACAAACCTTTTGTCAAAGCATTTGATGAAGGATTTGAAATTGAATATATTTAATTACTACTGATTGGATGGGGAAACTATGACACCCCTTTGGGCTTTATTAAGCACTTTGTTTTTTTTCTGTTTTTTGTGATTGTTATACATGTATCGCACTGAAAACAGGGAATAAAAAAGGGCTTGTTAATTGTACAGATTGGTACAATGCCAAGTAGTGCAGATAGTGTGGCTGTGCGGGGACGGAGTTGCAGTAGCCTCCTTGCTCCTGTTTTCATTAGCAGTTGGATCCAGACCTCATTTAGGACAAAGGTTTTGTTCAAATTCAATATTTTCTGAAGCTTTATATCTTTGCACATTGTTTTCCATTGTTTGCCACCTTTTGATATGATGTATGCTTTGTGTAATAACCATATTTTATTTTCTAAGATGTTCGTTATTTATGAGGCCTGAGAGTTTTTAACTAGATGACTGGTTGGCGGACAGTGACACACACTGGAAAATAAAGTATCCTTAATAATGTTTCATCTGTTTTCATTGCCATTTTTTTTATTTCATTGGGTTATCTAGGCTCATGTGACAGTTTTATCTTTCTGAGGCCTACAGACTGTTACAGCGAAGTCATTATGTGTCCAGAAGGACGTTAGATGGCTACTTTCACTGGAACTGGTTTTGCAAAGAGCTGGCTCTCCGGAATGCAGGAGTGCCAGACAAAACACATAGCTGTGAAACAGGAGGTGATAGGGATGGGATGCATGGCTTTTCAAGGCTAACAATGAGGCTGCATTTGCACATCGTCATTATTGGAGATGTAACGCTTCCATGGTGCAAAAGAATAATTCACCTTGACATAAGACAAGTTTATGTTGAGAGAACTAAAACTGAGAATGCAAGTTTGTGTTATGGATTAAAGGTTATGTGTAAATGGTGGACAATGAAATATGTCAGCAGTGTAGTGTGAGTTACTCTGGGAACTGGTCAGAGAGACCAGTGAAGACCTGCGTGTTTTGCTTTGGGCACTTGGAATTTTTTTGAAATGTGTTCACTGAATTCAATAGAATACACGTGGAAAAAGTAGATCTAGAGTTGTAGAGTCAAGAATGTATTTTATCAGCAACCAGTTCTTAACTGTTAGATTCTAAACTGACTGTCTTTAAATTATATAGATGTGTTTGGGGGTAACATCTCCTTGTAGCTGAACATATTTTCTCACAAGAGGTAGAACACATCCATAGTTAACTGATTTTTCCATTTGAACATCACAAGGAATGGACGAGCTGAAATCACCCAGCTTGAGAAAGATTTCCAAGCATCCGTGTGTGTGTGTGTGTGTGTGTGTGTGTGTGTGTGTGTGTGTGTGTGTGTGT
>OMOV01032461.1:2088-12854 GCA_900312565.1 Beryx splendens | reverse complement strand
TTCAGACGTGTGCTCTTCCGATCTCGGCTGGTGCACTGGGAAAGCCATTCATACTAGCCCATTGGGATCAGTGTAAATTTCCCAATGAGAGAATGTATATTGACTATTTCCATCAGCGGTTTCACTCTCTCCATGTTGTCTCCCCACCTACACTAGACAGAGAAGAAAAATCCTCTCCGTTCCTGGAACCAAACCTTTATCAGAGGGGGTTCTGTAGTCTCATATGTATCAATTTGAAAAACGTCTGGGAACCCTTAGGCTATATGATTCAAATTAGTTTTTTGTAAATCCACAATATGCCAAGTTGATGCACGTCATCTAATTTGGAGAATGTGCATGCAAGAGGTGGTTTTCCCCTAAACAGCCAACCAAATGTTCACTACTGGCTACCAGGCAAACTGAATGTTTGCAGAATGCTAATGTTTTACCTTAAGTAATTACCCTGAGTGCGCACTCTCTCAGAGCCCGGATAGCTCAGTCGGTAGAGCATCAGACTTTTAATCTGAGGGTCCAGGGTTCAAGTCCCTGTTCGGGCGACAGTGCTTTTCGCGGCGGACAGTGTTGATCCCTGTCGAAGTGTCCGTGAGCAGGTCTGGTCTGCTCCACAGGCACGAGCTTCTCTCCCCGCGCTGCGACATGCCTGCTGCGTCACATGAATGAACGTCAGTGTATGCAAAGTAACAAGTTACCCGTGTCACTACCTTTAATACGAGTATTTAAATAATAAGATGATTTAAAACACGTATAAAAACAGTAACGCCATATGATAATATAATAATAATAATGCTCGTGCACATTTTCGCTGAAGCCAACCTAAATAGCCTACCAGGGGCGCCAATTCACTGAATAAACCATTAAGCCAAAGTCGATGCATCTAGTAGCCTATCGTTTTCCATCAACACTTCCAAACCTGCTTATATATGGCCTAAATTTCAGTGAATAATTGGATCAATTACAGACAAGATGTTATTATTTAGTCACTGTGATAAATTATCAGACCTAGGTCACCAAACTATCAGCTTAAAGGGAACATTGTTCACGAATGCTCCCCTGATGTTATCCAAATAGATTGGCCTATTGATTGATCTTTTAGCTCTCCATTATACTACTCATAAAAACTACAATATCAAATTTGAACTCACTAAAGACTTCAGTGAATTAAGGTATTAAATAGAATTAAGGTAAACCAATGGTAAGGTGTGGCCCTCGCCACACTTGCAGACAATGTTTTGAGTCTTTGTTCTGACTCTTCAGCAATCCCATACATCAGCAAACAGTTATGTTTACTGTTATCTTTGACGGCATCCTAATTCCTGAGCTCTGGCCTTCAAAATAAAAGCCCTATCACGTGAAACAGTAGTGACGGGGCGGGTTTAAGCAGCATAGTGAAACACATTAGCCAATCACCGTCTCTGTTTTGCGGCTTCCCATTCGACGATAAACATTGTGATCTGACCCGCAGGCTCTCAGAGTGGCAAGGCGAGCTAACGTGAATGAGGCCGAGGCGCTGGCAGAGTCGCTGTTATTACTGCAACACTGGAATTATTCACCAGCATTACACACACGCACACTATGGTGAAGCATTATCCTGTTTTACAAGGAGGAGACGCAAATTTGCCGCTCTGACTCCGAGCTTTACTATCGGAAAGCGTTAGCTTTCGAAGCTAACGTTAGCTAGCTAGCTAGCCGTTACATGTCCTCGTTTTTTTTCCTGGCAACTGACCTCCACCACCACAACACAGACGCATTGAGTAACTTGCTTGCTAGCTCGGGGTGATAATTCACCTATATTCTTGACGTCAGCTCCCCTTGGCCCCCTGTGGTACCCTGTGGACGGTTCCTGAATATGATACATAATGAGTCAAAGAGATACCCTGGTTCATCTGTTTGCTGGAGGGTGAGTATATCTATGTCAAATACTACATATCAGAGCTGAGCTCAGCTAGCTAGCTGCGCGGAAACACTCAGGGTTAGCTATCGATGCTGGCCATGGTAACGTTAACGTTGCACATGTAATGGAAGGTCTGTAGTGTATCCATGATATTTGGATTTAGGTTAGCTACTTAATGTTACGGGAAACCCCGCTGTTAATAGAAAGCAAGAGGCAGAGGTCAGCTAACCAGTCCTGTCCGTGCATGTGCATCCGTAGGGGTTTTGCTCAATGTCACAAGCTGCAACGGCATTTCAGTGAGTAAATGAGTTGGTGGGCTGGGGAAAAAACGTTATATATATATAAATATATATTCATCCGTTTTACCCCCAGCAATGTAGCTTTGCATTTCAGTTCAGTCTACCCTCGTTTCAACATGTCGCCGAAATGTCTAACCCGCTTTAATTGGCTCTGTCGTCTTTGTAACTTAGTATCAAGTTAAGCCATGACGAATCAAAACAAACGCGACCAGACTGTCACTCAAGGTCACTAGCCTACTCAAACTTGTAGTAACGTTAGCTAACTGTGATAAGATAATACAGCCCCTGTGCAAGGTTTAGAAACCAAAGGCACAGCATGCGACCAAAGCGTAACGTTACCAAACACAGGTGTGCCTGGATCTGACTGATGCAACAGCTCATAACTGGATTTTTTGGAATGCAGTCCAGCCTTGGCTCTCTTACTGTGTGTGTGCCAGCGCTGGGTGCAAAATCGATAAAAGGAACTATTTCGCCAAAGTTGAACTCATGCCAGTCTGGAACGGTTAGTGACCGGAGGTGCGACGTGGGTCTGCGTGCGCGTTTAGAAAGCCAGAAGCACCCTCACGATGCCCCTGGGGTTCAAGAGCGCTTGCTCATTTTTTTTGCTGGAAGGTGCTCTGCAGCCTCTTAAAACAGGTGAAATACAACACCTGTGTTTTTGACAGGCCCATTGCAAAATTAAGATGTATTTGACGGGATAGAATCACGCCTCCTTGCCTCAGACAGACTTTCCGGGTAGTGAGTTGAGAGAAAAAGCTTACTGTAATTACGCCCTCTGAGCGTAACTGAGCACTTACCCTTGCCATTGTTTACAACTGACACGAGTGTCATTTTAAGCTCTTCACATTTTATTCCTCTCAAAGTATTTCCTGTTCCACAGTGTGGCTGCATTGATGAAGGATTAACATTCTACGGTACATGGCTTAAAAATGATAACAAATACAATATAGTCCTGGTTTTATAAGCCTAGATGTGAATTATATTTAGCCTAACGTTAGATTCTCAGATTTATTTTATGACATGTAGGCTATCAAACAGCAGCCAGCCGAAAAGCTGGGACCACTCTCTTCATTCATGGTTGGCTTATGCCTGTGCCGAGGTCCTGTTCAACAACAAGTATTGTGATCTGACCCGGTGGCATGTAAAGTATATTCCTCTCAGACATAAGGTTAAAACTATGTTGACAGGACTTCCCCCCTCAACTGCCATTTCTACTTATAGATCAGTATTCGTACTTAGTACTAGTATTGATTGAAAATGAACCCTAACTAAAGATAACCGCTGTTGTGCTCACTCTTTTGACAGATTGTAAGCCAAGCCCAGCACTGCCCGACCCCGCACAGTCTTGTCAAGTTCAGCCCATTTCCATTTTATGTAGTCTTCATGTAGACCTTATTTTTCTGTTCTTTTTTCATCACACTACCTGTTATGATCCAGTACAGGCACTTCCCTGGGATCCATCACAAACTGAAGCCCCGGATATAGCACATTGCTTCCAAAGGGCTCCTTAGAACAACACAGGTTATAGCCTTCTTAAGATTTAGTCGTTTTTGCGTCATTGTCACACTTCAGCCAAATAATACTTGCAAATACTTGATTGGTTTGTTTTATTCTTTGCAGGTATCAGAGGGTGGGGTTTGACACACAGGCCAATAAAATAAGCAATAGAACATTCAGTCAGTGTATATAAACCCAAAACACTAACATAAAGACAGTAATTCTTTGCAGCTAGCATTTGACCCTGTCTGATGAATACGTGAAGTAAAATGCATGAATCTATGGGTTTGGGATATGGTGTGGCGCTGAACAGAAGCTGGCTGTTACTCCCTAGGAAACACAAAGCATTCCTGACTGGCTGTCTGTTCCCACACTGTGCTGCTCCACATCTGCATGCCAGAGATCTTTAGAATTCCACAATCCACACCATTGGCTAATTGTTTTGCGTTGGAATTAGCGCTTTGCACACCTATGACCATCTGGACTGGACAAAACAATTGCTGCTGACGTCGAGGAAGAAGAGCACACAATTTCACTCTTGTTCCGTCGGTTGAGAAATGGAGACGGTTGTCTGCTAACTCTCTCGCCCCATCTTCTCCCCACCTCCCACTTCACCGCTCTTCCCTCTGTAACCCATTTCCTATCCTCCCCCCCACCTCCTCCACCTCTTATCTCTGCCAGGTGTGGGGGAACGGTAGGAGCCATATTGACTTGTCCACTGGAAGTAGTGAAGACCCGTCTGCAGTCGTCCTCCATCACCCTCTATGTGTCTGAAGTTCAGCTCAGTACTGTCAATGGGGCCAGTGTGGCCCGCATGTCCCCACCGGGCCCCCTGCATTGCCTCAAGTGGGTGTTCAACATTTATCACAGTGCCAGTCAGACTCCTATAACTACCATGTCTCACATATGCCACTATCCTCTGGGCACATATGGCAAAGCTGTAGCCTTTTAGTATACACCATGCTCAATAGTGCCTGTGGTTAGATTTCATTCAGCATTTATAGCTGATGGGCATTACATTATTTTGCAGACTGAAAAGGATCTGTATAGTGAATTGCAGATATTTGCTTGGTTGTAAACAGCACATAACCATTTGGGTTTTCAGAGTTGTAACCAAAGCGAGTGGAGATATTCTTGGTGTGCAGCCCAGCGAATGGTTCCTCCTCCCTGCCCTCACAGGGAGGTTTGGCTGCAGAGTCATAGCTCCTTCCTCAGCAGGACCCATGTTGTCGTTGCTGTTGTCGTTTGGTCTGGCTCATGTCCCCCCTGGCAAGGCCAACCACTCCCTGAAACCCAACTCCACAACCTTACCCATAGGGAAACCTGCACACAGAGCACACATCAGTCGCTTTAGCCAAGCAAGACATTTCACGAGAGGTCACAACTGCTTGCGTACACTTGTTTTTCTTGTGAGGTTTTAGCCCCACCGCTCCACAAGTTTGTTATGACAGGCCTTTTCCTATTCTGTGTCCACTTGCGCAACTGCCTTTTTTGATTTGGGTAGATCTCCAGTTGTGATGTTGAATGAAATCTGATCCACTCCACGAGGAAGGGAATGGCTGGGTCTTTCTAAAAAGGTCATGCCAGGACTGCTCCGAGCCTCTGGAAAAAGAGTGTGTTTGGTGGCACCATGCCAGTCCTCAAATTCACCGATTGAATCACATTCGTATGAGCTGCCAGTCACTCTGGCAGTAGAAATGAATTTTGTTAGCAGTGCTTGGTTAGGACTCATCACTCTCCCAGCCGTCCTTCGGCTTATTGAACTGTCAGATGAAATCTTTTATCTACCACAGACGGTAATATGTGGTTTTTGACCCCAAAAAAAGAAAGAAAAGAAAATTGTAATGACATTTTTGTACTCAACAAACTATCCCCTGGCTGAAGTAGGGAACTGACGGTCTTCTCCATTCCTTGGAAACGGGCTATAGACATGCACGTGTCTGTCACTTTATTTGTGCAATCCATTCTGTTATGCAAGGCATGCCTATGTCATATTTAGGATAAGCCTACTTTTGTTTTCACATAGTTTGAAATGGCACAAAAAATGTTTGTATGCAAACCTATTGTTTGAAAACATGCATGAATTGATTATATGTTTTGGAATTTCAACAGTATATCAAGACAACCCGAAATTTGAAAAATGCTTTACAATGAATAGCTTACGTTGTCCTTGGAAACATGCTGTGAGGTAATTCACTTGGGATGGAGCGTTGGTATTGGTAGAGTAATAATGTGTGTTTGTGTGTGTGTTGTTTTTGTTTGCTTTTTCCAGGTTGATCTTAGAGAAAGAAGGACCTCGCTCTCTCTTCAGGGGCTTGGGACCTAACTTGGTGGGCGTGGCACCTTCCAGGTAGGCTGGCCCCTGCCACTTAAAACACAGCCTCTTCATCACACCCTTAGCATTGTGTACCTCTCTTGAGTGTGGACCGAAAGACTATCAAGCCATCCATAATTTGCAATGACAGTTAGGTGTTAGCAAGGACGGCTCTATAATAGACCACAATAGTCCGAGGTCAACCAAGGTGAGCTCAACGTGAAATAAGAGATTTTGCTATGATAAACAAACGTGCTATCTGTTTTCTTTCTTTCTGCTTTTGCCATAATTCGTAGAACAGATGTGTGATAAGTCACTCTCACCATCTGCCATTGGCACACACAGGACAAGTGGCCTGCCTCACAAAGCGAGTTTAGCATAGTCAGTCTATCTTTACGTTAGCCGGTTTCACGAAACATCGGTGATCCCGGACAACCGGTCTCACGTAGCTGGTTATCAACGGTCTCTGTCAGCCCAGGATTCCCCTGTCCAGCTATGAGCGTGTTCACAAGAAAGAGGTGGGTCAAATAGCCAATCACATGCAACATGGACAGATTTAATTCGAGATAAGCTGAAACTAAGCTGAAACTGTTGATCCCCTGTGGAGAAATCAGGGCACTGAAGCAAGTAATATGATTCATTGGCAAAAAGGAAATATGTAAGCATGCAACTAGAATATAAAAACAAGCAATAAAATAAACATTTTAAGATTTAGAAACAATTCATTAGACATTAGAAATATATCAAATATATGTAGAGTTTGATTACTTGGCGCTGAAGCAATTCATTTCTTAGCCTGAAGTCCTTTAGTTATCAATACGTTGAAGAATAGGGTTATCAATACGTTGAAGAATAGGTAATACTATTTTTTAAAGTAGTTTCAATAGTTGTAGCAGCAGCAGCAGTGATATTATTAGTAACAGCAGTAGTAGTTGGACTTGAAAAGAACAGTGAAATGTAAGTGTTGCTGCTGCAAAGGCTTTGGAGGAATGCTGGAGGAAAATTGCAAATAGCGTAAATGCGTAAATTCTTATCGCAAGGATCGGGTCAGATCCGCAGCCGTTGACTTAAATGCAGCTTGTGCACTGGCCGCGTGTGCAGCGTGTCGACAGATCTGCTGACAGACTGACTGACTGACTACACATCTCTCTGTTCCGTGCTTTAGCCATATAAATGTAAGTAAATGCCAAGATTTTGCTTACTGTAGTCATTTATCACAATGTCGGTAAACAAAGTAGAGGACACATGAACCAATGTCGCTTAAATTAATGTTGGAGTTGAGGTTATCCACGGATAGACGCTGAGAAACTTCTATTTGGTGACAGTACGCTGTATGGTACATTAATGTTGCTCACGGTACAACGTGAGTTGTTGCGGAAAAATAAGCAAAACTAGATAAGTGTGTGTGCCCATAGGGAAAATGTAGATGCGCGCAACAGAACAGACAGACCGTGGTCGTAACGATAACAACTGGGCCGCGACAAGTATGGATACGCACACGTTACGTTACGCATGCTGTGTAGTCCAGGCGTGAGCTTAACCTGTTGCAGAGCAGGTTAGCAGTGCAGCACAGGTTGTCGTGGTGATCAACCCCGGTTAAAAAAAGTGAGCCACCTTCATGAGGCCAAAAAGCCAAAAGATTAAGCCCGTTAAGCCCAAAGATAGTTCGCTAAGCTGGCTTCACGAGACAGGCCCCTGTTCTGCTAATATCCCTCGGCGTCTCTACTATATCACTCATTACCTACCTGTGGTGTCACTCACTAATAGCTGCTTTAATTCCATTTAACGTGCACACACATTGACTCAATACATAGTGTGCTTTTGAGTCAGTTATGGGCACATGGGCTGCCTTGGGTGGCATTAGGTAACAAGTTACGATTAGGTATTAGGTTCCTCAGGTTACTTGGTGACAGAGGAGTATTAGGGGATACGGGGCCATGTGGGTCTCACTCATCTTCATGCCTCACAGCAGTTTTGGCACTGTTCAGAGGGTTTGGTAGAATTTGGAACATGACAGTATCAGCGGCATGGTGAGAACAGCATTAGGTCTATTTCTGGTCGCTGTAGGTAGATAATAATTTACTCATAATACATGTCAATTAAGCATTGAACTAAATTCCATAGGCTTAGCCATGGATGTCGTGGTAATGGACATAAAAAATAGATTGCTTAATAAGTGGAATTTTAAATGACATTGCAGGATTATAGAGAACCCAAAGCCCCATAGACGGTCTTAACATCATTTGTCTTCCCCAGGAGGAGCTGTGAATCAATCCTGCTCATTACCAGGCTTCTGTTCCGTCCGTCTGGTGGGGCACTAATGCCCCCCTAACCAGAGGTTTTAATGCAGTTACATAAGGCGGTCGCTCTGAAGGATAAAACATGGAACCAGGAGTTTCTGAATGACAGCGCTAAGCGGATCAGAGCGGGAAACCAGAACAGCACAGCTAACACAGCCAGTTAAGCTTGAGCTGGACGGAGCAGGAAGAGTTACGCTAAGCGTTGCTAGCCTAGCGTGCTAAATTGCAGCTAATGCTAATTGCCCCCGAGGGTAATGATAGGGGCAAAACGGTGGCTAATGGCAACGGGCAGTGGCTAGTGCTAAGCATATGTAGAGTGTTGTGTTGACCTTTGGCATGAATAGATGCTGATCTGTTGCTGCAGGGTTGGAGCCACCTGGGCATCCTGAAGTGTGACGCAACCCTAAAGGCATGGACACAGACAAACACCATTTCATAATATAACTGATGAGCTTTTAGTGCCTACACCAGTGTGTTGAGCCGAGCTGGACTAAAAGCATTTGATGGATGGTTGTACAAACTAATCAGACTGCACATTCAACAGTGCTGAAAGAGGGGAAAGCAAAAGCAGCACAAACGCCGCATTCAGACATGATTATGAACACGGTCATTTTAACCTATTAATTAGTGAAAACAAGTTAAGACCTATTCTTTCATACTTAACTACACTGAATAGCCTCTTTGTCTAATTAGGCCTAATACGCCAACACTCAGTCCTGCTGTTTCTGCTTTTGGTTTAATGCTTAATGAATTTCTAAAGCTCATTAGGCTGAACCTGACGCGGGGACACTTTTGTTTGTAAATGTTGTGCAATTAATTAACGAGCTACATCGCTGCTGGAGGCACACTTGTTTTTTTTGCATTACAAGACTGAAACTAATTACCCACGCACCAAAGGAAAAAAGATGGCATATGTTACTATTTTGTTTGTAACGTCGTAACGTGTACTTCTCGTTTCACCTCCGACAGAGCAATTTATTTTGCGGCGTACTCCAGTGCCAAAGAGAAGCTGAACGGCATCCTGGAGCCCGACTCCACGCAGGTACACATGGTCTCGGCTGGAATGGCAGGTAACTACGTGTTCCAGGCGACAGATCGACACAGCTACGCCACATCTGCTTTTTTTTATTTAACATGGAATGAAGTGCCGTGACCTAGTGAACCAGTTCCAGTGTGCTAGTCAGAAACGCTGACGGAAGGGACCTGGTTCAGAGCTGGTTAGTCGAGACGAATAATGGTGTTAGATCGTGTCAGAACTTCAAAGCTAGTTATGTTTGAATATCAGATTTAATTGTGCTAGCTTTGCGTTGGCGCTACCTCGCCCAGCCATTATAGGATTAGGCTTCTGTCATGCATGTGAGGCTTCTGTCAGCCTTCGCTATCAATTCAACGCCTTTCTAGAGAGCAGAACTAGTTTGTGTTGTGTTTGACGCAAAGGACGTGTCCTTACAAATGCTTAAGTACACAACCCTGCACATTCCCATGAACCCTGTGTACTCAAAAACGAGCTCATCCTGTCTCCTCCACCCTTTGCCCAGATGTATGTCAGCATCTGGGCAAAAGGTGAAAGGGTGAAAACGTTGCTTCTCGTAAGTGCTTACACGTTAAAGTGCCGGCGTTAAACACACCTTCGTCATTCTCTCATGCTCGACTGTATATCAAGGGCAGGTCACTTTCCTTTTTAGACGGTGTCACTCTGATCCTCTTAGGAATGCGCTGTTACAATGTAGGTCAGCCAGGCGACCTACGCCTCCACGGGTCGGCGTGTGTGCGGGGCGAGTGCGAGTGTGAATCTGACAGGTTGGTGTCGACGCCACTTTTGAGCGCGCCGTGACTCAGTGCTTCCAGCAGCCCAGTCAAGGTCAGGGTTTGTCGGCACACTCCGCATCGCCGCCCTCCAGTGGCCGTCCGCATATTCTGCAACTGAACTGACTCTATTCTGAGCTTGGCGAGGCGTTGACAGGCCAGCGAGAAAACTAGTCTGCCCACCAAAGGCACGCAGAAACATGATAGCAGACGGCAGAGGATGCAGCGGGCTTCTGCCATGGCTAACAATGGAGGTAAAGTCAGTAAGGAGATGACCCCTGAGCTAAAACCCCCGTAGGTATTATTAGAGTTTGCGTTCACACATACAGCACTCGAATGTGCGAGCCTATGCTGGCGTGGCTGTGGAGGAGAATACAGCGCGACGACAGGTATTTCCTAAGCCTCAATACTCGGTGTCATTCGTGCTTTTATGGTTCCTCATTGTCACTTTTAGGCAGTTCCTTTTTTTTTGGAAAAATGATGTCAAGGGGTTTTCTCAGCTTTTATTCAAAAAAAAAGGAACTGCCTAAAAGTGACAATGAGGAACCGTGAAAGCACGAATGACACCGAGTATTGAGGCTTAGGAAATACCTGCCGTCGCGCTGTATTCTCCTCCACAGCCACGCCAGCATAGGCTCGCACATTCGGGGGCTGTATGT